>PNEQ01007631.1:0-31089 GCA_003012365.1 Medauroidea extradentata | reverse complement strand
ATATATATATATATATATATATATATATATATATATATATATATATATATATATATATATATATATACAAAAACATACAGTTTGACGATTTTCGTAGTGACTGTAAAAGTTTTTACGATGTTTAAAGGCCGTACGTACAGTCTGGAGTCAGGTTGAATTCTCTACATATCGTCGGTCACATTCGAACTCAAGTCAAACTCAAAGTCAGTTTAGTGTTTTAAATTTTGACTTTCAACCTAACCGGCAAAAATTATTACGTCGAAACTTCAGAGTCATTAAACTATATTTAGAACCACAGAAAATATTAATGGTTCCGAAAACTTTTTGTGGTACACATAAGTTACGGCTTATTTCATGTTCACAACTGCTTGAAACTTGCATGTCAAAGGATGTCTTCGGAGAAATTGACCTTCCGGCCCTGATTAAAAACCGCCACCAACGCATCACAGCGCAGGTGCTAGTGAACAGGTCTTCAGTTGCACCTCTAGTCATGATTGTTACTGAATACACCAGCACCATATTTAGCTACGTATGTGAGAACTAACCACATATACTGGGAATTGTGTATTAAATAGGCGTATATTTAGTCATACAACTATTTTTTACCTTTTGTGTGACCTTTTGTACTTCTGTGCGTGAGTGTTAAATTCAGCGCAACCAGACGCAATATTGGTGCAATTTACGTTGTACCCTTAATACAGAGATAATTTATCGGCTTCTGATGATCACACGCAGTGTGCAACGATTCAAATCCTTCACTGATTTGTTAGAGGGTACAGGCGAGAGTCGACCTCCGGCAACGCCATGGCTGATTTGTTGTACTACTGGACTCAGTGCTATGCTGGCAGATAACTGACGATACAGCTGCACTGGACACGCACTTTCTTCTGGTTGAGTGGCTCATTATCTTTATTGACAGAGACTAACTACGCCACCTTCTTAATGTTTTGAGCGGTATATCTAGTGAATTAAAAATAAGGGCTGGACCATAAAACCTAAACAAAAATAGAGAAGAAAAAAATATTGATGCCATAATGGCACCCATTAATCACTTTAATTTTAAAAACTATCTAAAAATTTCCGAACAGGGGTAGGCATATGCGGAATACTTAATAACACGTGCAACACTTTGTGTCTTAGCTATACCGGGTTTGTATAGGCGGTTCGGATTAAAGTGAGCATTCAAAAAACCCCTGCAGTACTTCTATGTTCAACTAATTTGTATTTTTCCACGCATAACGGCAAAAGAAAGGAAACGTTTAATCCTTCTTGGACACGGCACTTGTGTTTGCGCGTGTAAGATAAACTGCGCAGTCGGCATGAACTTTACTAGTTTGATAAAAAAAAGTTAGTTAATTATGGCAAGTGCAAGTATTTCGATGTCATTTTATTTTGTTTCAGCATTGTTGTATTTAATAAGGAAAATTAATAGAGCTACATTCGGCAAATCGCTGCCAACTGTACAAGCAGTAAGGAAACTATTATTACTGTAGAATAATGTGCTGTAACGGCTAGTGATATTTTTTCAAAAGTTAAATTTTCAGTGCTCATTTCATTCTGAACGACCTGTACAGACGGTGATTTTGTTTCGTGGCTCGCAAGTATATTGTTTCTGTGAGGCGTGAGTTAGCAAGACTGTTATCTGCACTGCTATCACGTGCAAACTCCTTATCTTGTTTGTGGCAACTCCGCGATAAGCCAAATCACACCAGTGTGTTTGTGTTATTCAGCCAGCGAGCCAAACAAAGCGTGAACGTAACAGAGCCAAGTGAACATGGAATCAGAGGAGGACCTGGAACCAGACACCATCAAGTTCGTAGTCGGCGACATGGGCCATGTTGTGACGGCGAGGAGGGACGTACTCGCGCGCTGCAGTCCCGTCTTTCACGCGATGTGCCTGGGTCCTTTGGCGGAGGTTGGTCCAGTCGTAGTCCCCGACGTCTGCCCAGGAGCCCTGGAGCAGCTGGTGAGCCACGCGGTGACCGGTCACCACGTCGACCTGGTCTCCGTCGACGAGGCCTGCGACCTGCTGTACGCCGCAAAGAAGTACCTCCTGGACGACGTCGCCTCGACCTGTCGGGACTTCATCGTCGAGCAGGCGTGTCCCCGCGACTATATCCGAGTGCTGGAGTTCGCCGAGGTAGTGGACGAGGAAGAGCTTGCCAAGATGTGCGTCAGGCTGATTCACTGCCGGGCCAAGGAGGTCCTGAGGGAGGAGTCCTTCCCGGAGGTTAGCCGGACGACGTTCGGGAGGTTGTTGGACGATGACGGACTGGAGGTGGACTCAGAGGTAGACGTGATCGAAGCGGCGGGACGCTGGGCGGGGCACGCCTGTGAGCGGAGGGGCCTCCCCACGACGGGGCCCAACAAGCGCATGGTTCTTGGGAGTCTCTTCGGCAAGCTGAGGTTCCTGAGTCTGCGAGGCACGGAGCTGTTCTCCAGCACCGCAGCGCGGGAGCTGCTGACACTGGACGAGTTCCACGAGGTACTGGAGCGCGTGGTGAAGGGTGACAACCCCTGGAGGCCGCTGCCGGGACTGTGCACCGTCGCGAGGAAGAGGGGCGCCAATAAGGGTCCAGCCGAGTTCAGCTACGCGAGGCTTAGTAGGTGCCCCATTTGTGGCTCGTCCCTCGCTGACCTGCGGTCTAGGGCGAGGTGCTTTCGCTGCAGGGTCAACTGACGTCCGTCCTACATCAGCACTTCAGACCATTGGAGATACAGCTCTCGTGTTTTCAGGATTAGGGCTTACAAGTCGATAATACATAGCTGGACATACATTGTGTACTGTTAACTGTTGCCGTGAGACGAACTAAGCCCGTTAAAACATTTACTGCTTCTGCATGTGCATTTCATAATTTGTTGTGCAATATTACAGTTGTATAAGCGGTGTCGTAATACATGTTGTCTTTGTGAAAGTGGTTTTTACTTTGGCATGGCCTACAAAAATTTTCGTCTACACTGCAGTGTTTGAAGGTGCGTGGTTCCTTGGGATATGACAAAAACCAACACCCTTTCAGGAAAGTGAAAAACAGCACAGAGAAAACTTTGTGGTGGTAGCCACAAAATTCTTTTTTAGTATGGGCTTCACCAAAAATTTTTGTAGGGGATATAATTTTTTTTTCAGTCACTGCCAAACTTTACTGGGGGCAGCAAAAAAAATTGTAGTCACCGCAAAAAAATGTACAAGGTCCATAATGACAAAATATTTTGTGGTGACCAATAAGCTTTATTTTCTGTATGTCACCAAGATAAGCCCATAAAGTAGTGTAACTTATGGAATACGTGTATGTTCTGTAACTTCACGGACCGCTGCAAATTGTATAAGACAAAATTAAGTGGTTTTCGCACAAGATGCAAGTTCAGTATGGAAGTAGGCAGTTTGTTACTGCTATGGTAAGGTATTGTAACCATCTTCATTACCTTTACTATACATGCATTACCCTCTAGTCGTTCCTAAGGCAGGTGGACATTGACATTTCCAGAAAAAACTACAACTGGTTCTAGGATCGTTTGCCAAAACGTTTTATGAACATATAATAAGTAAGGTATTAGTAAGTTTATTTAAAAGCTATTAAAATGAGGCATTAAATAAAAATTATAATAAAATATTTAAGGAAATACATACGAATTTTTAAGTCTCAGCCATTGTGTAATTTTGTCTCTCCCTTTTTTTTATCTGCATTCTATATAAACTTTTAGTGTAAAAAATAAAATATTTTAAAATACAATTAGTAAAGCAGTTAGTAAAATCTTAGTAACCCATCAATTCAGATATTTTCTTTTAAACAGTGAGTTATGTGAAGATAATGAAATTTAATTGAACTGTGTAGCTAAGTTAGCGTTTGATTGTCGTCGAAACAAGTGATACGATATTACGAGAATAAATAATGAACTAAAGGTTTGGGCTTTCCCTGAAAACAGAAAGCAAGTAATTACAAATATGTCTTAATTTTTTTTTTGTATACTTTTCTACCTGCTTCCACTAAACGACCTCACAGACATTGTTTTAAATATGTAGAAACTGTCACAACATAAAACTGACAAAGCGTGTTCGTAAAAATGTTAGCATGTAAATTTTTAAGTAAACCAATAAAAAATTTAAACATTCATAATATAACTAAAATATGTTGTTACACATAAGGCACAGAGAGGAACAGTGCGCAGCCTTCTGTAGCTTCATCCAAAAATTCTCGTGACGTCACCCATATAGTAACTAGCGACAATTGAAGCACCAGTGATACTACACGTAACGCAGATAGTAAGACAAAAGACACTTTAATTACACACGCAGTCAATTAGCGACTAAGTACAATAAAATAATGGCATATCTGAGTTAAACTAAATTATCTTGGCGCAAAGAAAATTGGTTTGTATACAGCAGTAGTTAGTAATTTTACGTGATTTTTGTGTGAATTAATAACGCCCTGTTTTTATATCAACCACGCAGCTATTTAAAAGTTTTTAATATCGCTAAATAATTGAAAACAATTTTTCTAAATTTCGTCTACCTCAGTTTACATTTAGTATTATGTAGGGAAAATTGATTTTAACGTATTGTTTCATGACATAACGTAAACATTTTGACAATATATATTAAATAAATAATTTTTAAAATGTCAGCGAGTTTTTTACAAGCTGGACGTGACGCGACGTTATTGTATTTAGTTTACGCTAAACTCATATTATACAAATTTTTGACATTTGAACATTTTTTGGCCACGTGAGATATCTGAACAATCCTTAATATTTTCCTAATACATTGAACATAGTGTTTCTTTTTTCTACACGAGATATGCCATTAAATGTTTTCAACGTTTTTTTTTTTCAAACTTGTTACGCACATAGCAGGCTACTATGTAAAAAGAAAGTTTTCATGCTGTATTCATGTTTTCACATGTCCTAAATTTGAAGGTTGTTTTTATCATACATGATACCTGAGGTACCTTTTTTCATAACTTCATCAAACTTAGTATATATATATATATATATATATATATATATATATATATATATAGCTTAGTAGGGTGAATTGACCTTGATGTCACTTCTTCAAATAATTTTTATTGTGTCAGAATTGTGGTCATTTGAAGATATATTGACCACTTGAAACATCTAAAGGAACCATTGAACTGTATTTAATGAAGTTCGATACGCATGTTTCAATTAGTTTTATCACTAGAGTTTTGTTTATTTTGTTTATACCGTGTTCAGTTTTTTTTTAATGGTGGACCTTACGACTTTATTAATCTTACAAAAATTCTAAGCAATTGTTTTCCATAATTTGCTCATATTCGGCAAACATTAGATACACTGTAAGACAAGGTGACTTACATGTTTTTTATTCGTGATGCATTAATTGCTATGTTGTAAACAAACTTAATATGTGTGTAATTTATTATTTAAACTATGATTTAACTAGTCTTTATTGGACTAGGTACGCCATGCAAGAAGGTAGCATACCATGAATAAGTTAAGGGTATTGTGTACCGTTTCGAATTTCCCCGTCTCGCGCGTGGGAATGGCGGAGCGGTAAGAGCCAGAATACCATGCTTGACCAGAAACATATCGCCTCTATTCGCCTCGCGATAAACTGGCATGCAAGTTTTTCGATGTCTTTTTCCGACGATTATTTAAGTGCGCCGCCCACCACGCTATTGAAATGCGTTGCACTGTGCTCGTAAATACGATTTCTTTTATTTTTAAGAAAACTCTTCGATATACGCTCATTGTCTCAATGTGCGAAAATAAAATATTCTTAAGATCTCGTGTCGCTAAGCATGCTTATTTATTCTGAATTTCTTCCTGATTCCGAATTCGGCGAAATTTATTTGAACATTTTCCAATAGGGACTTAGCTAATTACGTTAGATTTCACTACACAAATGGTATTCGAAGTATCGAAGTGTAGATGTTAAATAATTACGCTGATTCAAAATTTTAAATAATAATTATGTCTCATCATATAATAAATACTATATAGCTCCTGGTACCAATTTAGTCCATAAATACGCACCTAATTGTAAAATGTTATGTTACTATCAAGACACAATACCGACAAACCGTCGCGCCCTTAATTTATAAAAAGAAAATTTATAACTTCAAAAGAAGAGGTGGCAACCTTTTAATCGATGACGGAAGAATCACGTGAACTAGAAAAATCGTTTCGGGCCGCCTCTTAATGGCTAAAAACAGTCTTTCTTAACCTGTTATATCTTAAAAACTACTTACGGAATTCGTGTGAAAGTAATCTATAAACATGCGGCGGACTTTGCTCAAAACTTTTCACCAGTTAAACGACGGGGTCACCACTGAAAGTGTCAGTCAGGCGAGTGATCTACCATAAAGCTACACTCCGCTTCAGTGTCTTTTGCTAGAGGTGATATCGCACCAGGTGAGGCGGTAAACATCGCCCTTAGCACCGTGCCTCACTCACACACAGACACACGTCTACCAGGCTGGTGCCTTAAGCAATGACCGTAACATTTTATTTTTGTATAAGTATGACGTAAAGACCAACGCATGAATTTCGTTTTGCATTTTACGAATTCTCGTGGTACTTATGGAGTCGTAGCCATATAGAAAAACGTTTTTAGCAGTTTTGAAGGTTACTTAAATCATGTTTATAACAAGTGTGCTGAATTTTCAAAGTTATAGAAGCGTAGTTTCGAGCATGTGTTTGTTCGCAGATACCCGCAACAGGAGTAATTTATGTAGGTTCGGTAAAAACAACAAGCTTGACACACTACAACAACGTCAATGCGCAGGTATACAGGACTCTTATGGTTCTAGTTTTTTTTTATAGATCTGCACGGTCGATTTAAACTTTCAGAGTTAATTTTTATACTGCTTGAAGAAAATTTTATTTATTATTAAATTTATCCTGTTATTTTAATTTTACGATGGCAATTTCAGTGAATATTTGAAAATTAGATCTTATTTTACCTGCCGACATTTTTAATTAGTCCTACATCACTAATAATTAACGTAATTACACAGATGATGAAATTTTTTGCCACCTATATCTAGAATTCAGGCCAACAGCAAATATTAAAATAATTTTCAGGCAAATTTTAGTTATAGGCCTAACATTAATCACAACTTTAAGAATATTCTAAATTTTCTGATCAGGTTGGTTTTCATGAAATCCGCCACGTAACGTGTGTTAACAATTCACTGCAAAGAAAACTAAAGGAACAATTATTTTCACGTATTTGTGTCATTTACGTTAGGTACACGACTGCATGTGCATGGGTTTGGCAATTTTAATAAATTTGCTCACAGTAAAGGAAATTCGTTGCGTAAAATATAGGACTGTTTCACGACTTTAAAGAGAGTACATTGGTCAGAAATTACATAAAAAAACTTCCAATATTATAACGATAACTTGACGAGTCATAGTCTTAAGTTTACATTCAAATATAAGGCTGTTATTTTAAAAGAAATAAAACAATGGAAAGGTTTCCACTAACTAAAATAAAATTTAAAAAATTTAACAATATGCAAACCTTAGGCCTGCATTTCCAACATAGCGACATTTTTCAAATGCTGAATACAATTTTAAAATATTTGTAACTATTATTTACTTTTTAAAGTAAGAGAAGTGTTCTTAAAAAGTGCTTACAAGTTTGCTTAGTAAATCTTCTTTCTGTTTTGTATGTTAAGTGCTCCTTAGTTCGAAATATATATTTTCATATTAAAATGATGTACGCTGTACAAATAATTAAACCTAATAAGTGAACGTGTTGGATTCACTGTGAAAAACGTTCAAGCTGAGTTATACAACATTTGCTTGGCGCATTTCAGTTACATATGGCGAAATAAATATATTTCCAGCTTTAACAACTTTCTTGTTTTTTTTATTGGTACCCAAGAGTACCATTTAGTCAGTACAACTAAATATTAGTTTTGCTGTGTAACGACTTTTGTGTCACGTTGTTAAAAATAACATAAGTGGTGGCATCCTCTGGTGTCCTTCAAGGTGGCACATTGTCCCTTCTTTTATTTAATCTGTTTAATAACGATATTGTACAACAATTAAAAATTGATAATTGCCTGTTGTATGCAGATGACCTGAAAATATTTGCTCAAATAAGTAACATATCTGATTGCATTAAACTTCAATCTGATATTGACTTAGTCCGTTAGTGTTGTAATAATATTATTATGAATCTGAATTATGATAAAACTATCTGTATTACATTTACGCGTAAAGCTAATCCTATAAAGTTCGACTATTTTGTGAATAATTGCAAAATTAACGTAATGATAGTGTACATGATCTTGGAATATTATAATATAGTAAACTTTATTTTCATTCACATGTAGATAATCTAATCTCCAATGCTCATCGCACTTTAGGGTTAATAAAATTCTGACCTATAATGCTTCTTCTCCGGTTTCCTTAAGTAACCTTTATTATGCTTTGATTAGGTCCAAGTTAGAATACTGCTCGGTTATTTGGAATAGTATTACCATCACGGACTCTAATCGTATTTAATCAGTCCATTACAAATTATTTAAAACCATTTACATGAGATTCTCTCAACCGCTAATACCTTTCAGTTATGTGGATATTCTTACTGATTTTAAGACAACCACTTTATATGCTCGTAGGATAGTTAATGATGCTCTATTTTTTATCAACTCTTTTCTCTATTACTATGATTGTCAAACTATTATAAACAATACAGGTTTAAATGTGCCAAACCATATTAGTAGAAACTCAATATTTTTTTCGCATCATCTAAAAATAAAAACATAGTTAACAGATGTGTACTCCATTTTAATGATAATTGTGAATTTTATCCTTTTAACGATAGAAAAATTGCGCTCTGTGACTTTAAATAAGGTTGATTTGGTGTGTCTCATTTCTGTATGTTTTCTTTTAAATGTCTTGCTGCATGATGTCCTGTTAGTGTGTCATACCTTTCTAGTTCCATTGTTTTTGTATTTCTGTTTCTGTATGTCCTTTGTTAATTGTATATCCAGTGTTTCTGTATTTGTATCTGTTTTTTGTTTAGTGTCATCCTGTTATTTGTCGCAAGACTGTTGGATGGCACTTTAAACGTAAAGAATAAATATATTATTATTATTATTATTATTATTATTATTATTATTATTATTATTATTACTACTACCAAACTTATGAAAAATTGCTTTAAAGAAAATACAAGTGTAGATGGAAAAATTATCTCTTAACCCTCCCTTGTTGCGAACCATTTTGGCAAAAGTTTCTCTGAAGTGTTTGTGAAAGCTAAAAATAATTGCAAACTAGTTTTAAATGTTGATGTATCAAAATTTCATCTATCTTTACTTCTTGTAGTCATACGTTTGGTTTTGTGGGCAATTTAATGTTTAAAATCAAGTAAGTCTGTGCAGTTAAGATCCCTAGCGTTATAATTAAAGGATGTTTAGATTTTTTCTCCTATACAGGCTTATATATTTAATACGAGTCTATCCACAGAAATTTTTCCTGATTGTTGGAAAACTGCTATAGTTATACTCATTCTAAAGAAGGGTGATAAATGTCACCCTTCTAACTACAGGCCGATAACATTACTTAGCCCTTTTTCTAAGACTTTTAAAAGATAATTCACAAACACCTTTTCTTTCACTTAAAAATTACGTTTGTGATAGACAGCAAGGTTTCATGGCTGGAAGAACAACAAATACTAATTTCTTTAACTCTATTAATAATATACATACTGATATTACCTCCAGATTACAGAATGATGTTAACTATTTTGATTTTAGTAAAGCTTTTAATACTTGTCCACATTCTATAGTTCTAAATAAACTTTCCGCTTTTGGCTTGGATATGGGCTATCTAAATTGGTTCGCTAGTTACTTACAGTTAAGAAACTTTCTTGTTAAAATTGAAAACATTTTATCTTCTACATCGTATATCTTCTGGAGTCCCTCAAGGGGGCACTTTATCTCCTTTATTGTTTAGTAGTTTTGTTAATGCTATTGTGAAGTGTCTACAATATTTAAGTTGTATAATTTATGCTGGTGGTCTTAAGATATTCAAAGTGATCTAAGATGTAACAGATTGCCTCAAATTACAAGCATACATAGATGCTATTGTCAACTGTGGAGTTATAGAAATTAAATGGAGCTCAATCTTTCAAAACACAAAGCATAAATTTCACTCGACAGACACATTCTTTGATCTCTAACTACCATACAAAACAGACTGTAGCAAACCGCATGACAACTATCCGCGATCTACTAATATTGTTAGATACAAAATTATTGTTCCATCACCACATTGATATGTTAGTTAACAGTGTATCAAGAACTGTAGGTCTAATTTCTCGCATCACTAAACAAGCTTCTAATAGCGAATCTCTGCTATATTTGTTCTATTCTTTAGTTAGATCTAAACTTGAATTTTGCTTTGCTGCTTGGAATTCCATCACGGAAACAGATTCTAAGCGCCTTTAAAATGTTAAGGTTAAATTTTTTAGAACAATATATGAAATATATTACATTTATAAGGCAGGTTTTAACTACAATGAAGTTTCAAATAAATATAATACGCATTCTTCAAACGAAAGAAGGTGTCCTATTAAAGCTTTATTTTTTTCGAAATTTTTGTTTTGCAATATTTGATTATATGAAGATCTACAAGTCATTATCCCTAAAAGTTCCAAATTACTGAATTAGAAGCTGCTATATTTTTTGTTCACCTGGTAAATCTGGAAGATTAATCGAACGCTATACTAAACTTGTCAAAAAAGTTTGTTTACATTTTGATCCATTTAATAAAAAATTATTTTGTCTTAAAACGTTGTTAGACGTAATTTGTTAGAGGTAGATGAAAGTTTTAAATATTTTATTAAGATTTCTTTTCTGCCGCAGTATGTTAATATGTTGAAAGAATTTACTTACACTGTAAATTTATTGCTGTAAATTTTACTTGCTTTATTATTCCTGGCGGAATTAATGCTATTGATCACCTGTCTTGTGTTGTTTTGTTTTGAATTTAATGTAGTGCCTACTTGCTGTGGTCTAATAAGACTATTTGGCAGGCACTTTAACATTTTTGTAAATAAATAAATTAATATTATTATAACGTAATATTTGGTTAACTCCAGTAAATACTTATAACGCTATATTCAAACACACATTTAGTAACATTTCCTATCAGTCTACACAAGTATTGCAATCAATAAAATACTTGTTGGCTTGCCAAAACCTACAACCTAATGTTTTACGGATTTTTCACGAATCTACATATTACAAATATGTATTACCACGCCATAGTTTGAAAAATAAAGTAGCTCCGTACTAAACTTTCCAGAGATGTGAAGGTATATTTTTCAGCGAAAATAATTCAACTTTCATCATAGCAAATAATTTTACCTAAACAATTTTCACCTAATCTTGGATATGCGAGGCGAACGCAGGTTTAAAATACCTTGCTGACTTTTGTTTTATAACTGTACACATTATTTACGGCCACGCATTATACACAATATTGCCTTTCATTTGCATGCTAACATTCAGTAGTGGCATTAAAACCGCACAAATGGCAAGCAGATAGCAACTCGCTGTTCGGTCACGAATATTTACAAAAGTGCGACTCGCAGAGTGGCGAGTTGTTATTCACTGCTTTTCTCTACTTCCATCATATTTTACGACTCTCTTGACTCATAAACTGGACGACTGCTTCGAACAACTCTTCGCCCAGCCCGACAAGTGAACTACTTCTTTGAACATTCCCTAGCTCTAATTGTGCCTAAACCCCGCTCTTCACACATTAAATACGAACTTTCCTCAGTGGCCTGACCACTGGCCTCCCACATATGTGATCCAGACTAGATCCTCGGCGGGCTCTGTCCTGGGTCCTTCGCATGTGGGAAACGTGGCGGATGTTGACGCTGGCCGGCGGGTGCTCTCGGACTACTCCGGCCTCCACCGCCCTTGCATTCCGTCTCTGTTACATCTGCAATGTTTCGTTTCATGTCATCCATCATTTATCTGTGGGCCTCCAGGTAGACTTGGCTGTAAGCTGTCGCCCAATCCCGTAGTAAGAGTCGTGGTTGAATCTGTGCGAACTGAGTCCTTGTAGCGGCGCGCGGAGTATAATCACGATATCTATTTACTTATGTTATTAATTTTCTAACGATAATGTATGGTATCAATCACTTCACAATGAGGTCGATGCACTGTTCTGTAAATCGCTACTTTTAGGATACATCCATATGACTGAAACGTTTATGAAAGTGAGTTTCCACACCCACATAAATGTTAGATTACTAACTTAGAACAGGTCTGGACTACCATGTCATACAGCACGATAAATTTTCATCTGAGATGCCTGTAGTAAGTAGATTTTAATGATTTCATACACTATAATTTCTGGTGTGTATTTTGGTCTTTTTGACGTTTGGCATACATAGATCTTTAAATCCCATGTGTTCATTTTTCGAAATGGAAAATTACAGATAATTTTGAATAGGTTACTAGCAATATCGAATGTTTTAAGCGCTTGGAAATATTTTAATTTTTTAATTTCATTGGCAATATTTTTAACGGTTTTGGGAAATACGAATGTTTGCGGATTGTATTTTACACATTTTCTGTTTTCGTTGCAGAAAATTTTTCTCGCTTACTTAAATATTCAACACGTCTAGAAATATGCCATCTAATCAAAATGTCGAATCTTATTACTGAAAAAATGTGTATATGTGCCTTAATTTTATGAGTTTCTAAAAGTATTTCATGTTTTGAGGATGTGATTTGTTTTTGTGTATTGGATAATTTTCATAATGAATCCAGTGCGTATGCCCTCACAGGTTAACCTATATATAACTGTTTTGCATGTGTTCCGTGAAGTTAGTAACAGGTAACAGATTTTTACAGTGTAGCTCCATAAGGGGCAGTAAAACTGAATTACGTTATTAGTAGAGCCACGATTTTATGGCGAAAAGATTTTTGCAACATTTGGTTTCGATGCGTCATGTGCACACCTGCAGTTCTGCTACATCGTCTGTGGTTGGATGATTTTACCCTCACTGGCCTTGGCAAATTATAGACGTTCAGACTCACAATAATCTTATTCTGATTGGTGCAGTCAAATGAGAAACGTGTCTGAACATAGACACGCTGCCAATAACCTTGAAACACAACTGCCGATGTGCACGTGAGTCACTGAAACAAAGTGGGGCAAAAATCTTTTCGCGACAAAATCGTGGCCCTAGTTATTAGTGATCGAAACACTAATTGTGGCCGTCTTTCCATAAATATATTTAAGAAACAAAACATGAAAATATTTATAAACAATTTCCAACTTCTTAACCACAGTCGTCCTTCTACATAACCTAAAGATAGAAGTAAGTACAAAAACTTTCGTTGGAACGACTGCCTAAAAAACACGTATGCTTAAAAACGGTTTTGATTAGTAATTTAAAACTATTCAGGTAGCGTAACACACAAGAAAAATATTCAAGTTTATGTAATGAAAACACCGGCACTCACAACTACAAATACTGTAACTAAACAAGCCACTTAACTACACTACTTATATAACGAAACTATCATTGAAACAATTCTAACTTTGTACTGTTAAGAATATGTTACATTTGTCGCGCAATGGGTTTAAAGTATGTTGGTGAGAAGATTACTGATCTGCTTGGGGATGGTGGTGGGTAGCTACGCAAATATTTTGGTATAAGTGAATATTATGTCTGAAATACATCCTTGAGGCGCTAAATAATTAAAATCCTCTAAGAATGTACTATTTTTCGTGTTTTCAGCAATTAATAGATATATTTTAGTGTGGCCTGGCAACTGCAGGTAAAGCTCTCAAACGAGTATACAACACGCAAAATCACAATAATAACGCTTATGTTTCTTTTTATTAAGTAGCGTAGCAATTATTTTCCTATATGATGTTAATAAATTTGAACACTCCCACAAACATCCCCAAACATACAACATTTATGGAATTATTTGAAAGACAGCGTGTATAGAATTATCTTTATTGATAACTTTAGTATCTCCATGTGAAAATGAAGGTATAGCGAACCCATTATCTTATAGAAAACACTTCAGATTGCTGCGTTGTTTGTAAGTAATGCAGTGGTTTCAAACTTTCGGCCTACGCGCTACGTTTACATTGAAGCGGAGATCAGTATACAAATTATCATGTTGCTCAAAATATTTCTCCGTGAACTGTTTTTGCGTGCAAGCGTATGAACCGCAGATTATTGGAAAATTGACTGAACAGACACTCAACATGAGACAGCACCACACACACTGTAATAAACATACAACTTACAAACCAGATCAGCCAGTGTAAAGGTATTTAAACCAACCTGTATGATGCGCGAGCAGTTCAAATAATTATTACCGTAGTGCACGTACCTACGTACTGAGTTAAGATTTTGCAAAAATTATTTTGTGGTACTTGTGCAATTATACCATACAAATAATGGCAAAAAAGTAGCTGTAATAGAGCCCAGTATAATTTATTACCGTTGTTTATGTAGTGCATAATGAGTTACTTGTACTTAAATTCGCTTCGCCGAAGTTAATTTCTTTACTTTATTTCAAGACGTTTTCATATTTTCTGTGTGCGTCTGTAGATTTTCTTTTATAATCGCATGTATCAGTGTTTGAATTCCTGCAAATCATGGATGAGTAACATGAGTTAAGGTTTGGCTGGCAAATTATTTGCTTACTGTATTTGAATGATTCTTCAAATGGGACAAAATAACACTGTACTACTCTGGACATACGCCATTGTAATATTAAGTCGTCCCAGAATTCTTAGAATGCGATTAAGAAAAAACAAAGAAACAAACATGAAAACCTGCACTTCCTTTATTTGTTGCTGACTAATTCCTTACAGTTTCTTTCACGTTCTGTTTTGGTTTACGGATGTGTTTTCCTACAGCTAAACTAGTTTTTTCTTATTTTTCCGTTTATTTCGTTTGTCTGATTTTTCTTAGTCACATTCTAAGATTTCTGGGGCGAAAATAGTACAGTTCATTATTTTCTTACTGTTTATCTCAGTGACATGAAATACATGTTTTCCGCTATATTAAAATTTAGTCTAACAGCTATTAACCCTTATATAATAAGCGCAAATAATGGTTAACATGTTACAAAAGAAGGTTGTTTGTGGCCGGAGCTATAACGTTACTTATTGCCTTGTGAACTTGGATTCGCCCACGTGGCTAAACTGATGTGTTTAATATGCTGCCACTCTGATCTGCAGATGTTTCATGCTATTTTCGTCGACATATGTATGTCACTAGTTATGACAAATAATAAAACACAAAGCCAAAAATATACTGTGCGATCAACAACTAATTTGTTTCTGATCACCTGAATCCATAAATTAATGATGGCTTGTAAATTATGTCACTGGTCACTGATTTTTTCTAGGATCTCCCGTTTACTCCACCCGTCTCAGTCCAGCGCCTCTGTATTGCAGGACCTCATTATTTGTCATTCTTCGGGGGAAACAGGTGCCTACGAGAGTTCAGTCGTAATTCTGCAGTTTGGGTTGTGATACCATGGCCCTGGGTATCCTCGCAGTGCAATGTTTTAAAGATTATGGTTTGTGAAGGATAACGTGTCCAGATATGAGGACACTACGGCACCTGGGATAATTCTGAATCATGCAGTGTATAGCTACAAATGTGTGTCAAGAGTTAGTTTTTACTGTAAGTTGTTGTTGTGCGCAGGATCCTGAACTATGCGTCTCCCTTGGCTTCTCCCTGCAGTACATACGCCTGACTGTGTTCTGCTGGCTCACCGCCATGACCTACGACATGTATGTCACTTTCAGGTAAGTGCAACTCCCATAGGCTACTTGCGTATCCGGAGCATGTTCGCAAAACATCGGGGAACTTCGTGTCAGGATTCGAGTCGCCATCCTTCGTGCTCATCGTTCTGCTCAGACCTCTTCCTCTCCTTTCCACGTCTTCTATGCCAGTTTAGATTAGTCTAGGTTAGTTTGAATGCCAAAATAATACTGCTTACCCAACCGAAGAACGGTTTTGTTAGGTTAGGGAACCACAATAACAAAACAAAATTTTTTAAACGAACAGCATTTTTTAGTATCCAAACAGGGGCGGGTAACGTAGGGGTAGGTGACTGCGCAGAACGAAGCGCATGAGGGGTTCCGGCTCGAAAATTGACGAATTTCCCCGACCACTGCCGAACAGAGAACCGCTTTCATGCTCTCACCGCTGGCTGGCCCGTTTATGTGTGTGGTGGCATGTAAGCAACCAACGGCGATGTAGTTCTACAATTTGTAACTTTAAATTTTTTAATTCAACAGTGAGAATACACTTAGCACAAAACCACCAGTAATTAACATCGTTCGGAATGCCAGTCGGATTTTCAAACTTTCATTTGTGAAAAGGTGGCAAAATAAATTTTGTGTATAACAATGAACCATTTGTGACCAGTGTCTATTTGAACCTCCTATCAGCCTTACATTAAAGTCTAAAAAAAAAGTACAATTTTCTACTGAGTATACTTGCAGGGTATAAATGAATGTTTGTGTTCATATCTATAGAGAATTATTCAGAATTACCGTCATATGTATTTTGTTTACTTATTTATTTATTATGTTTTAAAGAGCAATTTTCTCACTTACAGAAACTGTACAGTGATATAAGTTTTAAAGGCGGGACGCGGAAAGAATAGGGAAATTTATTGGTAACGTGGCTGCTCTGTGGGTAAGTTAGGTTGCATGTGTTGGTACTGTGGTGAACACAAAACAAGAAGTAAGAAATATTTACAAACATATGAACATGTCAACAAACACACATTCAGTAATAACAACCAATTCACGACAGACCAGAACAAATCAATGTCTGTGTGCAACACAAGACTGACTTATGACTTACAACGTTCCTCATTAGGAATAAAAGCTTAACATGCACATTGATCTTATTTCTAGTATTTTCAGAGAAGTTCGAAACATTTTTTCTATAAAAATGCTTAAATAAATCAGTGATGTTTAATCAGAGAGTGTTGCTTACATCTAGCATCAGCAGTCACAGATAAATCAAGCCAGTGTAACGTTTGGGGAACTGTGCAGATTGTTCATGTCATCCCGTGTGAAATATGCCCAACCTGTAAACTAGACGTAACAGTATAACTGCGGAATTTCATTCAACCATGAACCCACATGTAGGTGATATTTAGAGCCCCGGAAATTTCGCGGATTCAACTGAGGAGAGGTTGGATTTCTAAGTCATGTACATGTTGGAAACTATTTCGATTGGGTCATTGTTTATTAAACGTGACCTTGCGGACTCCGAACCAATGGCGGACATGCGTAAAAACGCTCACGGACTCCTGCGCTACATCGTCATAAAATGTTCAAATCCTCACTCACTGGAACAGCAGCCAATGAACAAATATAGCTGAGGACAGTGCACACAGGACTGTGGAGTCTAGCCTGCTGGGCGTTGAACCCGCGAAATATCCGGGCCTCTAGTGATATTCTTTGCTCCGAATGATGTAAGGTATATGTATTGGTTCGTGAAACACGGTGCATATGCATTCTTCTTGATTAGCGTTTAATTGAGTTAGTGGACTTCGCGCGTGAGCTGTGGTGTAGAGTGGTACTTAAAGTAATTTTTTGTGTTACTATTAAAATGCATAAAAAAAGTTTCTCTACGAAAATAAGTAAAACTTCAAATTGTATCCCTATGGTTTTAAAAATTCCGACCACTAATTATAAACATAATTACCAAGCTCCTCAAAACGTTAAAAATGCCTTTGTCACGTTGCTGTATCTGAGGAAAATGAATCAATCGTAATTGTAAAAAAAAAACGTAGAAACCTGCATTAGACTTCACCACATACTTATCACAAATAAAACAACACTGTCATCGCTTGAAGTCATATTTAAAAAAAACAGTTGCTATGAAAACACTGCGCGCAAGTTTGGTACTCCGTGTCTACAGGCGATGAGGTGTTTAACATACGTTTTATATTTTACTTATCGCCTTCCCCATTTCCGTGCTTCAAACAAAAACAAATATACGGTTCAGCAACACTTATAGCTCGCCGTGAAGTTGTACGGCATGTTGTGCACGAGTAAAATGATACATATAACTAGAGTAACAGAGGCTGAAAAATACTTAAAGTCGACACGCTAACTCTGTCGATGATGACAAACAAAACAATGCATACATTCGACTAGCCTACTATCACACGCCTCAAGTATTTCGCTGGTAGCGGGTAGTGTGTTGTTCGAGAATCATTCGTCTACCTTATACACTTGTAGTTGAAATGTTTATAATAACAAAATTACACATTTGTAACAGTCATTTAAGAAACTACATAAGTCACTTTTCTACCAAAATAAGTAGATGTTATTGTTTTGTACAGAGGTCAATGCACGTATTATCAAACCACATTAAGATGCCTTAGCGAGTGTAGCAAGGTCATACATTATGAGTTCATTTGACAACCTCTGTACAAAATTATAACACCAACATTTCATTTTGGTGAAAAATTGGCTTATTTTGTTAATCAAATGCAGTTCAAATAATGGCAAATTTGAATCTAATATTGTGAAGACGAACCAAAAGTGGACACTTGTTAAATATCATTTATTTTTTTTTATTTTTTTGTTTTGTAATTTTTCCAGGAAGCGTTCAAAAAAGACGATAATATAAATTCTAATGTGGATAATAGTAACAGACGTGCAAATGCTATTGTTCAGTTTTCCTTTCTGTCAAATATGAATAAAAAATTTAATTTATAACACCCAGTTTGTTACAGTTGTGTATATCGAGCGAGAATATATAGGCTATGTAGAGAATCCGAGATCTTTAATTCCATAAAGTATTCTTTAAAATTTGTTTTTCCAGTTTAACATTATGGAATTGACGTAAAAATTTCTGTAACCACAGTTGTAGATAACAATACTCTTATTGATGGTAATTAACGACCCTATTTTCTGTCAGCAGTCCAGCCGCAGTAGAGGTCGTCTTTGTTTGAAAGATTCTTTCTTGCAACAGGAGTGAATTACTTTTGTAAAATCGTTGATAAACATCGCAGCAGCATTATGCCGTTCTACAAAATCTAAATCAAACGAAAACAACGTAGGGAAACTAGCGGAAGATGATATAGCTACTTCATGAGTTAATGGGGACACATAATAAAAGTCCCTGAAGGATCGATACCACATTCTATACCAAACAAACACAAATAAATCAAACCGCGTTTTTATTTGCATATATTGTGTTGTATACCATATTCCTTGTGTGATTTACTGTTTACTTTTATTCTATGTATGTACGTACATGTTTGTGTGCTTGAAATTTTCTCTAGTTTGCCATAGATTATAGTAGCTAGTATTCGTTGAATGCTTATGCCACCCCTAGTTTTCCGCGACAATTTAGGACTATTTTGGCATATGTTCACTATTTTACTGCATGGTAGTAATAATGTACATATTCCTGTATAAAACAATTATGAATCTAAATTTACGATATGAGCTCGAGACAAAAATAATTAAACCCAGATGTGAGCCAGTAACGAAAAATTGCCGTGTAATTTTGTAGCAAATTGGTGTAACTACGTAATGTATTTTTATCGAGTCAGCTGATATAAAGATTTTAGCTAATAGTTACAAAAAGACTATACGTTATTGTCTCCCGCTTATGTTTTAACAACTAAAAAATTTAAAATGTAGGAACACGGGCTCAAACCCTTTAAGTCCCGACGCACTTATAAGCCATCACTCTAACCTCATTGGCAAGAAGGTAGGTATATTTCGGGACGCAGGCTCACGATACTATTCACTGTGACATGCGCCGGTTCTTATGATACACGTCGTACATGCATAGTCTAGTCGCAAACGTGATATAGACTCCAGATGCTTGAACATATGATTTTCCTACTGTCTGTGTACATTTTTATTATAATTATTTTAAAAAAGTTTTAGCTCTCTTCAGGTAAGGGCAGGTTGCAGATTTTATCAAACACCTAAGGCACGGTTCACATATTTTCGTAAATTTAGAGGTTGGCGTCAAAGGTACAAGAAAATTGACTCCTTAAAAATCTATGTCCGTAATTGGGGCACAGAGTTCTCGAACACAATGTATATTTTTCTCTGTGGTTCTGCGGCGTAAGTGAGCGACATATGAGAGCACACATGCTAGTGGAATAATTGTAGCTTGATGTAAAGGCTGACATTATTGGCTCGCCCAGAGGAAAGGAAGTGGGGAGGGAGCTATCTCGACAACGAAGGATGACGTCGATAGACCAATAAATAAATAATCTAAGGTAAGAGCGCTCGACCCAGTTGCACTCTCGTGGGAGTGAGCGTACAACCCCCTGCTGGTATATCGTGACATGCCTCTGCCCCCCTCCCTTATCCAAACATAACCCTCTCCAACATTCCATTAGCCGACGTAATGAGGCTTGCTGCGAGGGTGTGGGCGCCACCACCCCTATACACGCGCAGTGTTGCCGAGTGTACCGTATTATTCAGGTAGAGTCGACCACGTCTATCTCCATCATTGTTCTCAAGTTACAATAATTAACCTACACATAAAAACCTAAATTATGAATGTGTAACTTAATCTGGTGTTTGTATAATCAGGAACCAAACTACCGTCAACGTTTGTTTTATACTACTCGCAATACAAACGACTTATAACTTAAAGCCCGGAACTTTAATTAGAATTGCTCAGTGGATTTCTCAGTAATGTCATTCAACACGTAGAGAGTAAACTGAACAGTTTTGTTGTATATGCACTGAGATTTTTAAATGTTTGTTGCAACGGGAGTTTACAAATAAATTGTATTGGATTGTGGACATACGCCATTTCTCATGTTTAGCTAATGAAACTTATGTTGAATGACAAAGTACTATAAAACGAACACAAAATAAATTAAAAAAAATTAAAAATTAAAAGAAATGCAATCCCAGAGGGTTTCTGTCTTTTTTTTTTTTTTTTTTTTTTCAAAATAAAAGTTACATTAGACAACAAAAAATTCTATTCCATTTCTATAATACTTTGTTGTCTACTGTACCTTTTATTTTGAAAAAAAAAAAAAATGGACAGAATTCCTCCGCAATTCCTTTTTTTTTTTTTTTGTGCATTTTCGTACTTTGTTATTCAACACAGGTTTGATCAGGTAAACATAAGCAATGGCGTATGTCTAGAACCTAATAAAATTTAAATGTTTATATGCTATTACAAGCCACAGACAGCTTACAGTAACATACAAGTAAAACTTAAATTGAATATTAAAAAAAGAGACATTAAACTGACGAGGAGTTGGGTATCCTGTAGATTCCAGATGATGCTGCAGCATCAGGTCAACGTGAGCATGTTATTGTAATATCATAGAAGTGACAGGATCCTGAATTTATAATATTTCAGACCAGCAGAAGTTGTTCACATACCTTCAACAACTGGATAAGAGCTGGTGGATCTTCAAACGACTGATGTGATATTCTTGAATCACAGCTAAAAACATTTTCGATCAAGTCACCTTTCAAAAAAAAAATCGGTACATTCGTTTAGGAGCTACGATGCCACAGACAGACACACAGATACACAGACAAAATCGTCGAACTTATAACACCCCTCCTTTTGCGTCGGGGTTAAACAGGACCAACGACGAAAAAATTAGCAACAAAGGTGTCGTTGTAAACCATATTAAACAAAACTGCTAAACAATTTTTTTTGACATCGGATCTCGTTTAAGCTTAAAAAAATAATTATCACAAAACCAATACAAATTGTTGACAACCATTTCTGTCGCTGAGTTCTTATGTGTTGTCTTCGTTGTCTGATTGTTGCCTTTTTTATGCACCTTGTTCGGTTTTTGTCTCTTTGATTATTCTTTGTTCGTTTATTGATTTCCATTATATACGACTTTATTCCTATTTCAAAAGTATTTGTTTGTTTGTTGACTTCAGCCATTCTGACTCCTGTGTTTATTTGTTAGTTATATTTTTTTGCCCTTTTTTTTTCTCGCGAAGTGAAGCGATTTTCGTCAGAACTTCGAGGCCTTATAGCGTTGGTGAGGAATGACATGAGGTGAGTATGAAGCAGCGCCGGAATGAAGGTGCGGGAAAAACGGGAGTTCCCTCGGAAAACCCGCCGGCCAGCGCCATCGTCCAGCACGATTCCCACGTGCGAAAAACTGGGGACCGACCCCGGCGGGAATCGAACCCGCATCGCCGCAGTGGGAGGCGATCACTCTAGCCACTGCGATAACCGCGGCTCCCTCTCTTTCTCGTGCTAGTCCTCTTATGTAACTGTGGGTTTTCTGTGATTTACGGTACCAACATTTGCTAGCAACGACGCGTATCCAGCAAAACACCTTACTTTGTTATACATCCTAAAACCCTGTACACAATTGAAAACGTTAGCATTTGACTTTACGACAGCTTTCAATACATTGCTTCTAGTTGGGTCGTACACAATGGCGCCGCCAAACGTAAAGTCAATCAGCCGTGACTTTACGTTTCCGATAAACTGAAAACCTAGTCAAAGTCAAAATGGCCGTTTGCAAAAACAGCTGATTTCGTGTTATAATAATAAGTCTTTATTTCTGTGCATCGTTTTATTCTTCAGTACTAAGATTTCATGAAAATTTAACAGGTACGATTTCAGTGTATTCGGAAAATCTTGCAAATAGAATTTGAGAAGTATTTGTAGATGAGCTTTAGGTTTCGTCAATAGATAGTGTTGCTTTTGTTCTGCAAAATATTATCATAAATTGAAAATATTAAAATAACTGGACTCATTTTACAATATCATCGTTATATACTTTTACGGCAAAGACATAATGATTTACATCACAACTCTTCTGATTAAAAAAAACCGATTATAAACCGTTTTTCAACTGTCGTTACGTTAACTTCACGTTTGTATTGTGTATTGACAAAATACTTAAAGTAACGGAAACGTAAAGTCAAGTGTTAAAGTAATCAATTGTGTATAGGCCTTTGTTGCAAGCATAATTCAAGTGTCACTCCTAGAGAACAATACGATATGACCACGTTTTAAATACGGGTTGCATATCTCGTTGGCAAACAAAAATTTAACATGGTTAAAACTGTTCGGAAAATAAGTATTGTCTCTCCGCAATATTCTCTAGTCACTTTACGCTGTAATACTGATCATAAATAGATGATTTTAATGCTTTGTCACGGAATTTCCTACACTCTGGTGCAAATTATACGAGTTGTATATACCGGAACGACGTGACAGAAAAGTCAGTACTCTGCCATCTAGTATAGAAATTTCAAGTGATTATTTTGCAAATGTGTGCGTGCGTCCGAATTGCTGTCCTTGTGCAAATTTGTGTGGAAGTTGCCTGTAACGACCTCGCACTGTACAAGTAATTATACGAAGTACACGTCACAACGTCATTAGAACCACATCACACATCCTCACGCTCAAACGTTAGCTATATCTCACACGTTCTTGCACAGAAATACTCAGACACCCATTTACATACAACAACATACAACAAACACGTGCACATGCACACTCGTACACACGTGGCCAGTCCCCAATCCACTCATGTGGCACACCTTTGTAAATTACTGCCAATTTATTTACTTAACGTTTTCAAAACTAATTTATTTCCTTCTGTTATTTTAGAGACAATTAAAAAATTGCAATTTTAGTTTTACAGCCTTAGCCGTTTGAGCTTCGGAGTTTATATATCCTCGTAGACGTTTTTGTTGTTTTATGTCGCTTGTTTTATGCTGCATGTTCGGTACTGTATTGTTTCCTTCCACACTGTTTTCGTTTAACGTTTTGTTAACTGGTGCACGTCTTGATCCAGTTAGCAAACTACCTGGTGCTTTGCATAAAGCAGGGTTTTCCTTGTGGTTTATTAATTCCAAGAAGTGTATTTTACCACTGTTGAAAGTTTAATTGGTTTATTAAGCTTAGCTTTCACACCTGTCTCCTTTTTCACACTGGCTGTCATGTTACTAAAATACTTGTTTAGTTGACCGAATGGCAACGAATATGGGTGATTTACGTTTTCCGATGCCTCTTTTTTAGCCTTCATAGTTCTTGGCGCTTTGTGTTTGTCCAGAACTATACATTCGGATAGCAACTTTACCAACATAGACCTGTCAAGTACGTATTTCTGTCACTTAATGCGCACTAAGTTGTTTACAACAGTACACTTACACCAGCTGTGTAACCCTCTGTGTGATTTTATACTACGGGTATGCCATACGTAGTGAGAAGAAAGGTGATTACGCACAACGTGGTACTTGTAATGTATTTCTGTGTCATGTGCAAACCTAAGCACCTGCTACCAGTTTCCTTGGTATCTGCTAAAGTTTTCCCGGGAAACATTAGTTATTAATTGTTAGAAATAGCATATCTATAGTTTGCTCGAATTCGTAAAACGCTAAACCTAGATATCAGCTACGTCGTTTATAGGATTTTAGTAATTTGGCCCAAAACACGCAGGATTCACGAGCCTTAAATTGAAACAGACTTTTAGATGGCCAATATATTATACACTGTCAACATTTCAACCAGAACACAAACTTTTACTTTTAATGTTGTTTGTCAAAAGGGTTGAATCAACACACTACGGCATCAGGACGAAAGTTTCTATTCTATATAGCCTAATTTTTTACATAGTGAGCGTATATGTGCGTATTAGATGTAAAAGAGTGGTCAGAGGAAGTAGTCTAAGAGGGACGCCATAAATAAAGAGAGAAAGAAGTACCATTCTCTAACGACAAGCAGTATTGTTGGCGAAGACGGAAGTGATGTCTGCTACTGTAGAGGCTAACGTTGCCGTAGTTTCCAGAGAGAAGTTCTCCGCCTTAATGATAACTGCGGTGTCGCCCACTAGGCAGTAGTAGAGAGCTTCCAGCACGACGACACGGGACATTAAGACGACCAGCGGGGGAGGGTCGGAGTAGTTCTCCGGCTGCTCTGCACGAGTGTCCACGAGGGAAACGGCGGCCGGTGCTGAGGGTCTATAACCCCAACCATCACACATACATATCCGCAGGATGTAGGTATCAGCAGAGCCACCCTCCTGTTTGAATTCTGGAGTTTGCTCATTCTTCCATGTAACATTACTCCTGTTATCACTCTCTGCAAACTGCCCTAACTGCGTGACGCATTTTTGTGCATAAATTTCTAACAATCGTCCCTAAAAATACACCAGGTGTTTACTTTATACTTCACTGTAAATTTATCTTTGATCACGAGCGGAACAACAAAGAGCTAATAATCCAATTCACACTCATCTCGCATACGCATGCTTATTGAATGATGTGTTCTTCAATGTTTTAAGACTGAATATGGCGAACTAAATGCATTAATTTGTATAATAACATTAGGTCAAAGGCCTGGGAAACCTGTGAAATAGGGAGAAGTCGGGAATTCAAAAGTGGTCACGGATAACATGAAACTGTCAGGGAATTTTGTGAACGGTCAGGAAAACGCTTCACATGACCTACTATACCATGAATAATTATAATGATGGATCTATGATGTCATTAAAGTAGTTAAAAGTTTGTGTTATGATTATTTTAATAACTGATGGCAGTATATAAGAGCGTTATTAAACTTTTATTTTCCTTAGTTATGTATGCCGTGTATTTCTGTGTTTTCTAAATGCACGTATTGTAAATATGAGACGAGACAGAGTTGATTGTAAACATGCAGGCACAATTAAATTTTTTCCCGGTTTCTCAAAGGGCACTTACAACCAACCATCTATTACAATTGTCTAAGGGGATAGTAAATAAATTTGGAGGACTCTTAATAGCTATGATCTTGAGATATAAAGGGAGGGGGTGTATGGTGTGTATGGAGCAGTAACTTTACCGTAATTATAAGTGAAACGAGAGATACCCAGAAAAACCAAAAACTCACATCGTCCGACACGGCTCCAACATGAGAAAACCAGAGCTCACCACGCCAGAGAACAAACTCGGATTGTATTTGTGAGAGGCAAGTGATCTAACCACATACTACCACTACCTCTACAGTTAACTATGCTACGCATATAACTTGCAGAGTTAATATTGAATACCGTTTACTTCAGAGGCAGCGAATTGCAAATGTATAACAAAATAAAACCGGCACAGAAGTAGGCCTATAATAGGCAGGTTTTTATTCAATCTGATACTTGATCTGTGGCTGTATGCTGCAAACTCTCACGCGTCTTGATGTTTGCCTCCAAATCACAGACGTGTGTTGTGTTAAAAAAAAACTTGCTTTGTTTAACACAGTTAATGAACGACGCCCCTGCTCAAAGACAAGCTGCCAAAAACTTTGAAGCAGAATTTCAAACGTGTATATGATGCATTGAAGTATGTTGGTGCTAAAACGTTTCACCAAAATCTGAAGTCTCTGTTTATAGAACTAGCAATGGAGTGTGGCAATTTTTCACATGAACTCACGCACTTCAAAAAAAAAATTACCTTACAAACCAATTAGTTCAGAGTGTTAACTAATGAAACTGACTAAATATTACTTATTGATGATATTGCTACGAACGAACTACCACAATTTATAAGTAAAGGTAAGTAAAATTGAGTGGAGGTAGGAGGGTGTATCTAAAACCAGGGTTAAACTACTCTCTTGGCTGAAACAATCAGCAACTAGAAATAGTGTGAGAGGATTTCACTTACGTTTACTTTATAGTTCTTTTATTAGCGTACACCTGTAAGTGGAGGTAGGAATGTAGGATTTTAGTTACTAAACACTTACAAACTTATTTATAAAGCCTTGCGTAAATTAATAGGAATGACATTTAACGTGGAGAAGGACGGCAGTCACAATCAGTTAAACGAATTTAAGTAAGTTTATCTAGTTAAAAGTAAGACAAGTTTTACAATATAGTAAAATGAAGTTTAGTATTAAAACAAGAGTAAATTATCCTAATTAACTATTTTCTTAGATACCTATATAAACTTCCTTAGGGACTTACAAAAATACAAAAATTCCCAGAACCATTGGGGTGGAAAACTAGAAAGAATGGCCTTAAACCTATCACCAAATCGGAATCACCCACACCCGACCAACTACTGAAACTGGTTCCCTGAAAGACCAAGATGAGCTACGAAGTGAAATTGTGGCTGTAAATGGGCTGAGCTGTTCTAAATAGTGCAAAACTTACTGAGGGACCTGAGATAACGCAAGAAAAATATTACATGAATAAAGGCAATCCCACGAACAATAATTATTCTGATGGTCAACCACAGACCAAGAGGTTTGCTGTTACGACACGAGGCATTTGCATTAGGTCCTGCATACATGCTTAAACTGTAACCATCCATTTTAATAATCATTCTCCTCTTTCATCTTTCAGAAGAGCACCCTCGACCACCTTTTGTCGAGCATTGTAGACCATGCCAGGAAGACGAGCAGCCCGAACATTCTAGTGCCAAGTGTATTCAGCACCACAGAATAATTTTGATTTATTATAGGTTTATTTTATAATGTTGTTCTTGGAAATGCAGCAACATCTCTTACACTCTGAGTTTTAATCTGGTTCAGCGTCTAAACATTTCGTCTCACGAAAAATATTCAATTTATATAGTTTATTGTATATTGAATTTACTATACATTTTAAAAGTGCTTAGTTCTTTAGTTATAAGCAAAAATCTGAAAAGTGAGCCTTTTTTAGCAGTTTTAAGCAGTTTTCTCAGTACACATAACATTAAGAAATCGGCATAGTGAAAATTCGACAGTAGCATTCCAGTAACGTAAAATACGATAGGAAAAACTTCTATATATTTCTTCGACAAACTACCATTTCACTGGATTATGAAGAATGGGAACTAGGGTCTGGGAAGTGAGGAATCTGACCACAACCCCACCGCTGTCTCATAGTCTAGGGTCCGGGTTCACAAACCTCTTTTACACATTTAACATTTGGTTAAGTGAATTAACAGACAATTTAACACGTAAAGTGTTTCACCAAGCTCTGTCAGGACTAGTATTTTTTTAAGTGCCCTGGTAAATTTTACAGATCAATGACGAACTGTTAAACGGCTTAACTTTAATTAAATGCTCGCAATGTAGGCAACTGACTAAATTAACAATCTATCTCTAGTATCCTAACTTTGGGGAAGATACAGTGATTACATGAGATTGAAAATTTGTCAGAGGTAAAGTTTCTGGAAACGAACAGATACCAATAACTGTACTGTAGAAAGTACGTACTAAAAACAGTATAGATTAAGCTGTGTAACTAACGGGAACTTTCCTCTCTCTCTCTCTCTCTCTCTCGTACAGGAACGGGGTCTTTTCAGTTATTTGTGGAAGACATTTCTTGTGTATAAAAAGTCAAGTATGTAGAACAGTTCATATGGTATTGTATTATTTAGTAGAGTAACGACCAATATCATTTAATGTTCCTTAGTGCATTTCAAGACGATGCTACCTTATGGAACTTACGTGGAGTGGCATATTTCCCTGGTGCTGTAGGAGTTAGAAATGTAAAAGCAACCACCTGGGGGTGATAAGTCAGAAATATTTAGAAAAAAGAAAAGCTGTTTTCTCCATTAATGTGCAAGCAGTTGACGATACTAAACTGGTGAAAAAGAGACGTTTGTCGACGGTCTAGTTTCATACACAATATCATCACATTTAATAATTATAGAGTAAGAGCCTTATTTAAGACAGTAAGCATACGTAAAGAGGTTACTTAAGGAGACAGCGACTACCTAAAAATGGACATCCTACAAGCTGTACTCAACGATGTTATCACAGACCACGTGTCAGGGCAAGAAAGTATTCAGAAAGTGCATTGGAGGTTGGAAAACGCGTTTTCTTGTGTCATCAACGGGAATAAGAATCAACACACAGACGTCACTGGCAATCATTATTGCGCCTGCAGTTCTGCATAACACAGTGGTTCTGAAGAGCGATATGATTGCATATGATACGAAACTATAAATATTTTAAATGAAGAAACACATTTCTGTGTTTTCGCCTCTTAAATGTAATATGCATATTGTCATATATATATATGTATCTATTTTATTTATATATATAAAATAACTTAACTACTTTTTGGGTATGTATGTGAATGTCATTCTGAAGTGAAAAGCGACTATATGTCTCCTCGAAGAGTTAGATAGTTATTGTAAATTATTGGAAAACGCGTTTCACGCATTTTCACCCATTATGGGCCGAATTTTGAAAAACCCTTTAATTGAATAATATGCATTTGTAAGCAAGTTCCATTGAAGTGAAAATCATGGTTCTATCTATGTAAGCTGAGATCGGATGGAATGTGTTAATTTTGGGTAGTGTTAGCTTGTACAGAAGTTTCGAAAATAACATTTTTAATTTGTCAGTAAAAAATATTATGTTGGACGTAACACTACCCTGCAATTCTACTTTAAATCTCATTTCTTTAAATAAAATAAAAAACTTCTAAGTCTTCCGGGGTTTTGGCTACTATCAGCGTCGTTTCTTAGTATTAAGTTGTATCTTGTAATATAGAAACAAAATTTTACCGCAGTTTTCAGGGTAGCATTGCTCTCACTATATTTCGCTTTACAGATGAATTTAAACTACTTTTCCGACTTACTTCTTCATAAGATATCATCATGCTAAATTAACACACTTCGTCCTGGCCATCCCTACATTAAAGGTTAACAGAAAACCAATTTCACCCAATCTGAGGAGGCCAACTAGGCCCAGTGGTTTTTGCTCTGACTTGATACAATCAACGAAACCTTTTATGTAGAGAGATTATAAAATTGTGCTCGTAAACAAGTTTCGCAAGTATTTCCTTATCTAAGAAATTAACACTGATGATACGTGAAAATTTATGTTTTGCATTTAACAATAGTTAGGGGGTGTTCTGAAAGCTAAGCATTACACACTGCATGCTATTTTCTACTTAACAGCAATATTAATTATCGTTTCAATGATAATGTTGATGAAATAAAAAGCAAATTTGACATACTTCAAATGTATGTATTCAATTTATACTAGTAGTGATTTCAACTAGGGTTGCAGAAACTGGGCCAAAAAGTTTTAATATTTTTTTTATTATAATATTATTAACAATATCGCAATTTTATTAAATTTCACATCTTGGGTGCTATAAAGTACTTCATTACATGAAAGGAAAGTCAACGCAGTTAAAGCGGCGTGGCGCAAACACTGTGCATAATTTCAGCGCCTTAATTGCAGGAGTGACCGGGCACTAGGCGCTCTCGTCAGTGTAGCAATTATACCTTCTTTTCAGCGCCTTCAACCTTTAAAATATTTCCACGTGGCCAGAGCCCTTCAACACAACATAACTCTAAACGAATCAATCAGATACAAACCGACAAAATGTTTCCCTTGGTGAGGACCTACTTCATGGAAAAAAGATGGGCTTACCTCTCGCGAAGGACGCATGAACAAGTGGACAAGAGCTTACAAAACTAATTGAGACCCAGCCAAAAAGAAACACTCCACATACGCTCAAGAACACTAGTATTGCCATTTTTGTTAAACACTGCTCTCATAGAATTAACAAAGACAAACAGACAAGTAAACAATCAAGACGTAATTTTGTTTGTTACTGGCAGACATAGGAAATATATTAAAATCCTAAACACGTCAATCAGCGAGTTATATATGATTTCCTATGTTTGCCAGTTGCAAACAAAATTTATTTTGTTTGTTCACTCGTTTGTTTGTATTTATTCTCTGGATTTATACAACACGCCATTTGCTGCAATGGCGTATGTCCAAAATATTACATTGATTTGTAACTTGCTCTCCTAGATTTGTGGTCCTTTTAGTTTAATTTAGGAATACCGAGGGCAGAGAATGTAACATTGTATCTGCCAGAGTAACAACTGATAAGGGCGGATGTAGAAGATAAGACTTGTGTTGAATATGATCGCAGGGAGAACGTGAACCTGGTGCCAGTGGCTGACCCCAAGATCAGCTCGTCCTTCTGGAAGTACAGCTTGTTTGGTTGGGGCAGTCCTCTAGTTCTGCCAGAGTAACAACTGATAAGGGCGGATGTAGAAGATAAGACTTGTGTTGAATATGATCGCAGGGAGAACGTGAACCTGGTGCCGGTGGCTGACCCCAAGATCAGCTCGTCCTTCTGGAAGTACAGCTTG
>PNEQ01007616.1:0-34643 GCA_003012365.1 Medauroidea extradentata | reverse complement strand
TAGGCAACGTGTTGGCGACGTGCAGGTAATGTGCTGGCGATGTGCAGGCAACGTGCAGGCAATGTGTTGGCAACATGCTGGTAATGTTACATTGTAGCATTGCCTGCCTGAGTCATTGACATGTTTCCTGCACATATTCTGCACATACGCGTGACATCCTGGCATGCTGTGGCAACATTACAATGTTACAATATGATGTGCGGGCAAAGTGCAGGCAACGTTGCTGTGCTATTATGGAACAGATAAGACAATTTTCTTCAAAGTAGGTGCAAATTACCCTGAAAGTGAAAATTGTTTATGTACATCTAGGAATGATGAGTTATAATATTGATTTAGACATGTAATAACCGAGATATACAAAAGATAACTTACCTTTAGTGATATATTGGTACCCAGTTTAATATTATCGAAAAACTTTTCTGAGACGTTTCTATCAGAAAGGTAAAAAATAGCCGACGTTTTCAAATTAACACATAAGAATAAACGAGATATGCAAAAGTCAAGTCAGCTTTGTATGTATTATGTGCACCAAGCGTTATGAAGTTCCTGAAAATATTACATCAGATAAGTATTATTTTGCAAAAATATTGAAAAAAGGCAACAATCGGGAAAATGTGAACACTTAATGAACGACATGCATAAAAGACGAATCAATTTTGTATTCAGTACATGTGAACCAAGTTTAATAAAATTCTGATAAATATTTCCCAGGAGTTTGGATAATATATTAAATAAGTTAAATTAACGACCATTTTGAAAGTATGAACACAGAATAAATGAATTACCACAAGTAAAGTCAGATTTGTATGTAATATATGTGTGCCAAGTTTACTGAAATTCTAAAAATTATTGCCTTAGATATTAAACACATAGCTAGAAATATAAAAATGACCACCATTTCGAAAATATGTACAAAAGATAAAAGAAATACACAATACTCAAGTCAGCTTTGTATGTAGTATTTGAGTACACAGAATGGTGAAGTTTTAAACAATATTCCTGAGGCATGTAATACCATGCCAAAATTTAAAAATGCCCGTAATTTCGAACATTTGAATACAGGATAAATTAAAAACACTACATCAAAGTCAGCATGACATTTAGAAGATGTGTATTAAATTTGGTCAATTCTGAAAAATATTTCCGAATATATGTATGTAAAACAATGTTAAAAATATAAAATGGCCGCCATTTTGAAAATGAAAACACAGGAAGAACGAAATACCAAATAGTAATGTCTGCTATCTTTATATGTAGTAATATGCACCCAGTGTGCTGTAATTCTGAAAAATATTTCCAAATATATGTAGTACTATGCCTAATTAAAAATTGGCCACAATTTCAAAATTATGTCTACAGCTTGAACAGAAGACACAAAAGCCAAATGAGACTTACGTATAGTATATTTGTACCACATTTCGTGGAATTATAAAAATTGTTTACTATGATATGTGATGATTTGCTAAAACTATAAAAATGGCCTCAAGTTTGAAAATATTTACACGCGATAAACTACATACACAATATTGAAGTCAATTTTATGTATAGTATTGTAACGAGTCGGCATTCGGCATGGTCGCCCTACGGGTCGCCCCGCCATCCCCTCCTGCTGCTCGCCACCTACAGCCCCGGCAACGAGACAGCGAACAGCACCCCTTCTTTTCCCCCCTCCCCTGCTTCAGTATCTCCAGTCACGCGACAAGTCAGTGGACTGCACTCCAGCCCCTTTCCCCCCTTTCTCCCATCCCTGGCGACGTAGGCCACTTACGCCAAGCTGATGTCACAGGCGTTCTGAATGCATGGGCACCTGTTAAATATCCAGGACGAGAATTCAACTCAAATGTAACTGAATGTTCCCGTAACATTTATAAAGTTCGGCTTACATCAACCAGCGTGATCGGCGAGGTCTGAGGATTTTCTTAGCGTCGTCGTGGGAAACTATGATTACCAGCCTACTGCATACAAGGACGGAGTGATTGTGTAGACAACAGTGACTGTTCGAGTGGTATGAATAAGGATGAGAGTGGACGAACATGTTAAATTGTAGCTGTGTATTGTGAGACATTTGTAGATAAGAAACTTATGTAGTCGGAGGACTGATTTGAGAGAGACGTTATTAATAATATACTAGAGTAGTAAATTAGGCTTTTAGGAGATTACATGTACATTTTATTCGTAAGTATTTTATTTAAAAGTGTGAACCCCGAGTGTTGTATACTTAATTTTAAGTGTTTTTCAAATATTGTAATTAAATTAAAAACTTAAATTTAATTAATTTACTTAATTATATAAGCCATTCATCCGAAACAAACTTGGCTTTGCCCAGTACAGTAAAGTTGTTACACTGGTGTCAGAAGTCTAGATAGACAAATTAGCGTTACTTATTTACACAGTAAAGATAAATATATAATTCAATTTTGATAATCATAACAAAGAAAATGACAACTGATATTGAAGCACTGTGTGCTTTGTATTAGTGTAAATAGTCTAATAAGCAGTCCGAAATGCGAGGTTATTAGTGAGATAAATAAATAGCAAGATTAGTATTGCAAATGTACATTTAAGTTATTAGATTAGTAGTGTAGACACTCTTGTTTGTATTGTAAACAGACAGATTATCAGTGCAATAGAATAGCAGTGTAAATTAAACTGTGAATTGTCAGATAAGTAATGCAAGCGAATTGGTAGATATAAAACTCGACAGTGTAAACGAAAATGTTGACAGAAAAATAGGGTAGGTTAGTGAGGTAGTTGACAAATTAAACAAGAATTTAGATAGTGTAAATGAGAACGTGGACAGTAAAATTACGGTATCAGTGATATGGTGAATCATAAAATTTACAATGTAAACAATTAAGTAGACAGTGTAAATGTAAAATTGGACAGCGTCAAAGAAAAGTAGGCAGTGTAAATGAAAGAGTAGACAGCACGAATGTAAATTTCAACAGTGTAAGAGAACGAATGGACAGTGTCTAGGGTGAACTGAAAAATTAAATGAGTTTACTTAAGAAAGAATGCTAGAGTTGTTCCAAAGTCACAAAGAGGGAAGCATTGCAACGAATTCAAGGTTGTCAATCAGTGCAGCAGCAGAAAAATTTGGCGACGAAAAGCAGGCCATCACTACCAACACAACACCGCCTAAGTACTCCATTGGTGCTGGTTTAAGTTCGCTAGGTGTCGGAAAGGAGGTCACTATTAAGACCGCCCCCTAAGATGGTCACACCCTTTGGCAAGAATACCTGCACCAATTCGAGATCTTCGCTAACCTGAATGGTTGGACAGACGAGCAGCGGTCCTATTACCTGGCAGTAGAACTGAGGGGCCCCGTGTTGAACGTGCTACAGTCACTGCCCGAGCAACACCGACTGAGTATGCCATGCTGGTATCGGCCCTGGAGCTGCGCTTCGGTGACAGGTACCTGCGACGCGCCCACCACGCCCAGCTGCAGAGCCGCGCACAGCAACCAGGGGAGTCACTGCTATATCTGTGGAAGGACGTCGTAGGGCTGACCCACCTGTCACTGGAGGGGTATCCTGAGCAGGCCCATGATGTCATTGTTGTCGGCTTCTTCATTGATGCTATAGCTGATGTAGAGGTGCGGCAGATGGTACGCCTAGCTGCGCCACATAGCAAACATGCAATATGCCGTGACATATGTGCTCGAGGTGGAGTCCACGAGGCAGGTGCCTGTGGTGTGACATCCTGTGCCGGCCGTGAACCCGGGGGAAGAACGTGAAGATGACAGCCTTAAGAAGATGTTGAAGGACATCGCAGATCGAATTCGTGCGACAGGGCCATACAACCGACCGACCAGACAGGCGGAATGTTGGTTTTGTGGACAGACGGGCACCTGAGAGCCAATTTCCATCGACATCACCAGAATCAGTAACAACATCAACAACGGGGAAACAGGCAGAGAGACTCAGTTGAGAGAACATCTTCGGGAAACTTCTAAACACCGATCTGGAGGGGCAAACTCGGGCTGAAGGGAAGACCACAGTGTTCCTACACATATGCTCAGTAAAGCAGGACTGAAACGCCATACTGTTAGAGGGGAGCCTATACGATGTTTCCTGTCGTATGGTCGTCGACACAGGGGCGACAATAACAGTAGTGAAGGCAGACATCATAGAGCCTTCCCTCCAGCGATTGCTAGGCCATAGGATAGTTGAAGAGTGTTATCTGCCCATTGTAACTGGCGAGACCACACTAGTAAGGGGTAAAAGGTGAATGTTTTTGAAGCTTGGTGATGTCAGTATAGAGCATTAATATGTACATAGCTGAAATAATCGATTAATATTTCTTGGGACTAGATGTGTTGTGTAGGCTAGGTTGTTGTGTAGACACTCGACTTGGGGTGCTGTGGATAGGTAATGCCGAGTTGGTGGTATCGTCTCGTGAGGATTTGTCCTCACCAGAAAGTTGCCCAGTAGCCTGTATTCAAACCAACAAAAATAACTACTTCGAGTGAAGTGGTAATCCCATGTCGACACAGAGGGAAATATGTTAGGCTATTAGGGTTGATTGAGCCTGTGATAAAAGGAAGTGGCCAGCCAGATGGTACCCTAACAGCTAGAACATTAGTTAGCTGGTCAGGGTAATGAATTTATCCGACCGAACATTTAGTCTTGAGGAGGGTGCCATAGTAGTAATTTGTAAGCAGGTTTCCCAAATTCTGCCCAGTACTCCGGAAGTCCCAGGGCCAGCTAACAATGAGGGTGAATTGCCCGAGGCATTAGACGAGCTCTTGAATAGAACAAAATTAAACCTTAACTGGCGACAGGAGAAAGTCGTAGCTGAACTGTTACAGAAAAATCAAAGTGCCTTCTCATGTGGGCGAAATGACCTAGGCAGGACCAATGTCGCATTCCATGGCATTGACACAGGCGAGGCCCACTTAATAAAGCAGTCCCCTAGACCACTTAGACGACTGCCTCTAGCTTTGATCAAGGTGGTAAATGGTATCCTAAAAGAGGTGAGGGACCTAGATGAAATAGAACCTTCAGTCAGCCAATGGTCCTCTCTGGTCTGTTAGTATATCGGTCTCTGAGATTTTGTGTTGATTACCATCAGCTAAACATGTGAAAAAAGATTCTTATCCTATGCTTAAGATAGACGGCACCCTTCACAACCTAACAGGGTTATAATGGTTTTCGAACCTTGACCTTAAGAGCAGGTATTGGCAGTTTGGGTGGCCACAGAGGATTGGGAAAAGACTATATTCTGTATCGAAGGATTAGGAACACGGCAGTTCAAAGTTAGGCCGTTTGGGCTGTTTAATACTCCTGCAAACTTTTCACCATCTAATAGAAAAGGTCCTCCCACTAGACTCCTGTCAGGTTTAACAAGATGGCATTTTCGTCACCGGTAGAACATTCGAAAAACATCTGATGTGCCTAGATGCTGTGTTCCATAACATTAAATGACGAACCTGAAATCGGTCCCTAAGAAATGTAATCAGTTTCAGCAGAAAGTTAAATTCTTGAGCCATATAGTGTCGGCCCATGGAATAGATACCAACCCAGAGAAGACTCAATTCGTAAGAGATTGGCCTCAACCAGCCGACGAAACTGAATGTGGTAGTTTCCTAGGCCTCAGTGCATACTACCGCCACTTTGCGCATGGGTTCACGACAATTCCTAAGTCACTGCACAAATTAACAGGCCAGAAGTAAATTGCATTGGTCCCTTGAATATGAGACTGCCTTCGCGAAGTTAAAGAAGATATTCACATCATCTCCAGTCCTGGGTTTCCCTAACTGTAAGAGTGAGTTCATCCTTTAATAATGATGCTAGTGATGTTGATATTGGTGCTCTGTAGTCGCAAGTTCTAGACGGTAAGAATAGGCCACTTGAATATTTGAGAAAAGTACTTATAAGCCTGAAAAGGAATTACTATTTGACTCGTAGAGAGCTTTTAGCTGTTATGAAGAAAATTTCCCACCTTCATTCTTATCATTATCGAAGACATTTTGTAGTATGTATTGATTATGTTTCATTGAGTAAAGTAAAGCTATTGAATTAAAAAAACAGAAGGGCAGACAACAATTTAGATACAACATTTTTAGGAATATTATTTTTAAATACACTACAGACCTGTCTATCTTCACAGCAATGCAGATGTCCACTCACAGAGACCCTGTGAACCATCTTGTCGATACTGTGAGCGCCAATAAATAAGGAATAGTGAGTTCAGAACTGTACACAGGGTCCAGATCCGAGAAGATTCCTCTGGTAACCAGACACTGTCACGGAGTGATGAGGAAACAATGAAAGACCAATTGAATGATCCCAACTGGCGCCCTTTACTGGAATGGTAGTAAAAAAAACCAATTACCAAGCTGGGAGGAGATATCTAGTCTAGGAGCCAAGTCAAATCCTACTGGGTACAATGAATTTTCCTCATTCATATAAATTGTGTTTTATAGGAGGTGGGAAAGCAAAGATGGAAAACAAATACGTTTTCAACTTTCTTGACAGACTGTATGATTCCAGATGTGCTGAAGTAACTATATAACACTGCAACTTGTGGACATTTCGGCATCAATAAAATGCTCGACCAAGTTTGCCTGAGGTTCTACTGGCTACATTGTCAGGAGGATGGATATGAAGACATGGTGTCGCATGTGTGATACACGTTCAGCCCGAGAAGGGCCGAGTATGAGTATTAAGGGAAAAGGTCACTTTCGGAAACACAACGTAGATGCGCCCTTTTAAATGATGGCTGTATATATTTTGGGTTACTTACCAAACACCAAGAGGAGACACCGATACCTCCTTTTGGCCAGAGGTAATATTGATTCCAACCCAAGAATCTTGCACTTGCAGATCATATTTTAAGATTTTGGGTGCTACCTGTACTACATTTGGATAGGACGAAATTTCGAGACTACGTTATTCCAAGAGGTGACCTGGATTCTGGGTTTGAGGATTACAAGGACCACAGAACTATATCCTCAGTCAGACAGGATGGTCGAATAAACTTAACCGCACTTTGGAGCAGTGCCTGTCAATATTCATGTTAGAAAACCAAAAGGACTGGGATGGCAAGGTACCTTTATTTCTGCTAGCCCAACGCTCAGCAGTTCACGAATCTCCAAGGCTAACACATTCGAAGACGTTATTTCGAAGAGGGCTCCGCCTCCCTAGTGACCTACTGTTTTGACGACCATCTGAAGTAGCCTTAGCAGAATATGCCGGCGAAGTATGTAGGAAGTTAGTGGGCATACATGACTTTGCGCAGCAGCACCTTAGAATTAATACTGACCGAATGAAACCAGATACGATCTAAGGGCATCTGCTGAGCAGTTTAAAGAAGGGCAACTGGTTTGTTTGTATGTTCCACTAACACGAAAGGGATACTGCCCCAAGTTTAGGAAACACTGGGAAGTCCCTTAAAGGATTACAAACAGATTTAATGACATAGTCTTCAGAACATGGCGCAGTGGCACTCGGGTTAACTCAAGGTTGTCCACGTTGATAGACTGGCACTGTACGAAAGTCCATAAGTTAAAAAGTATGTTCGGGACGAACAGACTTAAAGAAGGTGGCAGAGTAACGAGTCGGTATTGGGTGGGGTCGCCTGGCAGGCCACGCCACCTTCCCCTCCCGTTGCTCGTTACCTACAGCCCCATCTTTCCCCCTATCCTTGCTTCGTTATCTCCAGTCACATGACGAGTAATTGGACTTTGCTCCACCTCCTTTAAACCCTTCTTCCCACCCCTGGCAATGCAGGCCACCTGCGCTAAGCTGATATCACAGGTGTTCTGAAAGGGTGGACACCTGTCGGACGTAACTGAATGTTTCCACAACATCTATATTGTTCAGTTTACGTCAACCAGCATGGTCGGCGAGGTCTGAGAACATTCTGGGCGTCGTCGCTGGCGACTATAAATACTGGCCCACTGCACGCACAGACAGAGAGATTGCGGAGTTCAGCTGGTGATTGTTCGAAAGGACTTGGCAGCGAGGGACGAGGCGGGACCAGCAGATTGGGCAGAAGCTATGGGAGTGTGAACGACGGCGACGCACTTCGAATGGAGTAAGGGTGAGAGTGTACGAACGTGTTGAACTGTAACTGTGTATTGTGAGACATTTCTAGATAAAAATGTGGTCGGAGGACTGATTTAAAAGATACGTTATTAATTATACACTAGAGTAGTAAATTTAGATTTTAGGTAGATTACGTGTATATGTTATTCGTAAGTATTTTATTTTAAAGTGTGTATAGCGAGTGTCGTATACTTAATGCAGAGTGTTTATAAAATTTGTAATTAAAATTAAAACTTTAATAAAATTTATTTACTTAATTATCTAGGCTCTCCATCCCAAACGAACATTTAACTGCGCCCAGGACAGCAAAGTTGTTACAATATATCTGTACCTGTTCGACGAAGTTCTAAAGTACGGTTCCTTTGATATCTAGCTCGATTTAAAAATTTTCAAATGGCCACCAATTTTAAAATAAGAACATGGCATAACCGAATTACTTAAAAGTCACGTCAGATTACAAAATACTATATGATTACAAAGTTTAATGACATTGGGTTCTCTGGTTCAAAAGTTATATGGGACACACTCAAAGCCACACAAACTTAATTGTAATCTCATAAGCCTACATTTTCTTTCGGAAAGGTGCCTAAAAATATGACGTTGAAAATTTATGTAGATTGCACCCTTAATTAACATGTATGTCTTTAGCGCTGATGAGGAAATATATGGAGCAGCGCTGATTTGAAGTGGCTGGAGAATTATGTATACGATAATCAGTCTCTCTTAAAAATGGCAAGAATTTTTTGGCCTAAGAAGAGTTTTGATACATTGACATATGAAATCATTTAATACTTGATGAACTTCAGAAGAATAAAAAGAATTTTACGTATGTAAAATTAGTTTAGCAGGTAGCAGATTTTCTAACAATTGTGCATTAAAAATTGTTTACAATTCAGAAGTTAATAATGTATTGCATATTTGTAGAACTGCGAGAGAGAGAGAGAGAGAGAGAGAGGAGAGAGAGAGAGAGGTAGAGCGTGTGTGTGTTTAAATTTGTAATTTTGAGTGACATTTATTTTTTAATCGAAATTCCGAAGGAAAATGTAGGCTTATGAGATCACCTATCTGTATGTGTGTCCGTGTGTGTGCCCGCATGTGTGTACCACTAAATACAGTTAAACCAATTAACCAAATTTTATCAATCTCTGTACACATATAGTACTTTGTAATCTGACGTAACTTTAAAATATTTCCTTTACGAAATGGCAGCAGTTTTAAACATTTTTCAATCTAGCTAGATATCTAAGGAAAGATTTTTTTTTATTTCGTCATACTTGATACACATATACTACGCACAAAGCTGACTTGACATTTATGTATTTCAGACTGCGGCTGGCCCAGATTCCAGAAAACTTGACTCCCGCCAAGCCGATGCGGGTTCTGTTCCCGGAAGTATTGATTCTTGCGTTTTCGCTAATGCTTCGTGGGTTTTCTCGTGGAACTCCCGTTTTCCCCACCTCTCTCTTCGGGTACAAGCAACCCCCCTCTCCCGCGTGATGTCTCATTATCATCATCTAAGTTAAGCAGTTGCCTACGGACGCACAGTCGTAGTCCACATCTAGGGTGAAATACCTTGGTTATACTACTAATTCGATATTTACGTATTTTCATGATTAGTATATTGAAATTGTATGCAAGGAACAGTACAGGAGTAGAGAAGAGTTTGCAATAGTGTATTTATGCATCTATCTACATATTATCAACAATATCACTACCAGTGTCCGCTAGCAGAAAACCGTTATTATTATTACTACTATTAATATTTTTAATTTAAGGAGTTGGGGTACTTCCTACTTAAAAAATGTTTTATTTAATAAATAGCAAATACCATGTGTATCGGTATTTTCGGTCAAGGCGTCTAGCTAGTGTAATAAGCTGCTAGTTCCTTATATTACTACAAGACCAGAAGTAGTGTCGTTCATGTTTAACGTGGCGTACGCACGTATGTAGTTTTGGTGCGAAGAAGTTGCACTGTCTATGCTCAAGAACGTTAGTAAACTTCGTAAACGCCCTATGATTACGTCAGAAGAACAAGCATAACATAGGCCTCATTGAAATACTGCTGCAGTGCCCCGAGAAAAAGGTGATTGGGCAATTTTGAACTTCTCTCGGCAGTTCTCTGATTGGAAGGGCCCCCCCTTCCTCGAACTTGTCGGGATACTATTTAAGGCAATGCCTTCGCCTTGATGTAACGCATTTTTCCGTCAGGCAGTCAGTAGGGAACGTCTCTGTTTAAATTTTACGACGTGCAGACAAGGTATGTGGCAGCATAACTGTTATCTCTAATTACAGTTTAGTCTGGATTTGTCATGTTAATGTGTTTGGTATATTTGTATTGCCGGGTAGAAGTTGTATGTTACGGAGCCATAGTGTTGAGATTAACGAAACGTTTTGCATATTTATTGAGCTTGTTGTCTTTTTTAATGCTACCACACACGTTGTTTATCCCATTAAAGTATTACTTGCCACATACCTTGTTTTTGCTCGTATACACAGTTTTCATGCAATAAATTATTAAATTCAATTTGATGCTAATTATTTCAGCATTTGTACTTTTTTACTTCCAGGAAATCGATGTTGAAATGTTGTTTTCTAAAGGTAAATTTTATATACGTTATCTTAATCAATTATATTTTGGTAAAACTAACTTTCCATTAAGTCATACATGTTTGGCACACGTGAACTGAAACACTCTCGTATTGTAGACTTATTTCACAACTGGTCGACCAGTTACAAGTGCGCGACTCTGCTCTTCAAGCGAGTCTTTGTGCGCTGTGCATATGCGTAATCTTTGTTCTACTTTAAATGTAGTCTTCTGGAACTTTGTGATACTTCCTGAAAATGTCGCTTACATGTACTTCCTGGGTCAATGACTTGCCCAAGGCGACGCTGTTGCAACTTTTGGTGGACCTGAAGGTGCCTGACCTGAATCCGGCTACGGTGACTTTACAGCAGTAGAGAACGACCGCGCGTAAGTTGGCAACTAATGATCTAGATTCTGATATTACAAGGCCTTCAGCCTTTAGTGGCGGTTGAGATAAACCCGCAATTCTTGGTAAACACTTGTGGACTCCTCTACTGGCGCACGTGCATCTTTCAGTGGACTGTAGTTCGGTTGACGTGGATGAATTTTTGGTGTAGGTTCAAAATTTTTTGAGTATCGGTGTTTTGTCTCGGGAGGAGGTTTACGCTATTTTGTTACCGCGTGTTCCTCCTGTATGCGCGGATATCCTCATCCATAATCGTGTCACAAATTTGGTTTGGGAGGATGTAAAGTTCCAGTTTTTGAAACTATGCACGTATTTAGCAGGAATTGCAATTTAAATTTTTGTGTCGCAAGCAGCAAAGTAATGACAGTGCTTCTATATAAGTTGGGAATTTAGAACACTATGCTGGCGTGCTGGGATTACCGTATCTAGATGTAGAGTATGTAGAATTCGTTGTAAATAATTGGTTGCCTGACGTTCGCGCTTATTGTTTATCATTAAGTCTGTCCACTTTAAGTAAGCTCCGCACATGTTTAGCCAAGGTCATATTGTGGTTGGCGACCGTTTTAGAAACAGCTGGTAGTACAGTCGACACTGGTGTGCCTTGTGAGTGTAAATATAACGGTGTTTAACGCTGCCTTGATTGTGGGATGACAAATCTTTAAGCAAACAAGTGTGTTCAGAATAAAAATAATTCTTAACGTAGTTTTGTTTATCATTCTCAATCTTCTATTGAGAAAGACAATAACTCTTCGACACATAAGTTACGTAATGCAGGTGCAGTGCAGAGACATGTGCCCACGTGTTGGACGTGTGGCGTCCGCAGTCATGTTAGGTAACAGTGTAAAACAATTGGTACAAGGTAAAATATGCGCCTTTAAACGTGGCATTTTCGTACTGCCTAGCCTACTGTTAATGTAAACACATGGGGAATACTGTTTCTGCACTTATTGACACAGGAGTGTCAGCTACTTTAATGGATCGTGACTACTGTAATCAGTTGTTACGTAAATGCCCTGTAAGTGATTTTAAGTTAGAGCCGGTGGAACAAATTAATTTTTTTCGTTACGAACGGAGCAATGTTACGGCTAAAGCACGTGTAACTAAATAATTTAAGATAGGAGATATTCTTTGGAAATACTCCTTATTGCTTATTCCTCACCTGGCTTTCCAAATTACCACTGGTATTGATATTTGGCGCATTCTGGTGCCAGATTGAACACTAAGGTGAGTGAAATGAGTTTTGCGTTTCCTGAAAAGACTGTTATGTTAATAAGCGCTGAGATAGACCGAAGGGTTACTAGTGTTACCGAACACAAGATTTCGGAATTGTGTTCCGAATTTTCTGACGCAATTTCTGCTCGTATTGGTAGGTGTACTGACGAACAATATCGGATTATTTTTAAGGATATTACCCCAGTACGATGTAAGCTTTATCGTATTGTCCCACCGAAAGTGCAAATATTTAAGAATAATTTTGAATCAGTTGGTAGAGCAGGATGTTGTTTCTTCTTCTAATAGCCTTTGCGCAAGTCCTGCGTTTCTGCGTCCTGAAAAACACCAGGGGAGTTAATACCCGTGAATGATCGGTTACATTTTCGTCCATTTCCGGTGAAGACCATTAAGCATATTTTTCAGCAATTAGGTGGTGCGAAAATGTTTACGATTCTCGATTTATACCATGCATTTCACCAATACGTTCTCCATGATGAAGTCAAGCCAGTGTTGGCATTTATAACTCCTTCGGGGTTGTATGAATGAAACCGTACTCAATTTGGAGTCTCTTTTGGTGCAGATGCATTGTCTAGGGTGTTGGATTAGGTGCTTCGCCTTTTTCAGGCTATGTTTATCGTAACTATATTAATGATGTAATTATTTATAGTCAGACTATAAAAGAACATGTAGAGCACGTGCGACTAGTTTTACTTTCGTTTCGAGAGGCGGGTCTTACAGCGAATCCCGGGAAAATAACGTGGGCTGCAGACCATGCGAAAATCCTGCGGTTTATTGTTACTGTCGGCAAGATGTTGTTGGATCCTGAGAGAATTCATCCTGTGTTATCATCTCCCCGTCCTAGCAACGTACATGGTATTCGTAAATGCATAGGTATGGTTGGCTATTATGCTAAATGTATTCCTTATTTATAAGAAATTTTGTTACCCGTTAACGAGTTGAAACGAATAATTTTTCTTTTCGTTGGGGCCCTGAGCAGATTCGTGCTTTTAAAGAAGTGAAAAAGTTATTAACGTTCCGTCCTATTTTACAGCTCCTTTTGTTTACGCTAGTGCCAGGGCTTTGGGCGCTGTTCTTCAGCAACACAACTTGTTGATGGCAACTTACTACCAGTTGTTTGTTAACTGAGACTGAACAGAGGGACTCTGCGTACGAACGCGAAGCTTTAGCTTGCATATGGGCATGTGAGAAGTTTTCTGATTATTTACAAGTAAATTAATTTGAGCTTTGTACTGATAACCAAGCTTTGTCTTGGCTTCGGAAATCAATAAACAACTCAGGGAAACTGGAGCGTTATGTTGAACGTTTGTCACGATTCCGCTTTTTTTTTATCGTGCACGTTAAGGGTTCTGAGAACTGTGTTACAGACACATTTTCAAGACTGTATGACCTTGAATAATTTTTGGCTGTTAATGGCGACGCTAGTCCTTATGTGGAGGATACTAATGAGTCCCCTCTAAATATTTTGCAGTGGATTCTTCAAACCTGTACAAATTTACTTCATTTGCAATCGTTAGAACCTGAACGTGTGTAAATGTTCCGAGAAATAAATAATAATAAACTATTGGAGTATATTATTAATAAAGGGCTTGGTAAGAAAGATATCTTATTCCGGTAAGTTTTTGCCATTTGTCCCTGAAAATTTGAGGAATGTGATTTTTTAAATATTTCCATAGTATTTAATGCAAAAAAAAAAAACCTGTACGAAAAATTATGGCTTTTTCTTCTGGCCAGGAGTGTAGGATGATACACGTGCACATGTCAGTTGCTGTATTGTCTGCCAACAAAGTAAATCCCGCAACATTAAGGATTTAGGTCAGTTCTCCAGTGTTCCGCTTAAATTTGTACGGGAAACGGTTTGTATTGATTGTTTTGGACCCCTTCCCTGCTCGAAAAAGGAAAATATTTCTTTGCTTGTCATGGTTGATGCTTATTCCAAATATATTCTTGTGTTTCTTATGCGTGACCAAAAGGCGACTACTATTGTAAACATTTTGTCTGAGAGACGGTTTCCCATTCTTTGGTTCACTTGTAAATTTAATAACTGAGAATGCACTCAACTTTACAGGTCGCGAGATGAAAAATTTAGCTTTTCTCTGGGGTATACATTTGGTACATGTAGGTGCATACCATCGCCAATCAAATATGGTAGAGTGGTATAATAGAGTTTTGAATATAACTTTGACGACTTTCTACCGCGATTGTCATCAGGAGTGGGATGTATCTATTCAAATGTTGATTCTTGCTATTAATCTTTGTCAGAGCTCACCTACCGGCTTGACGCTGATTATAGTTTTCTTTAGGCGGGATCCTTTGGCAAAAGTTTGGGAATTGTACGATATGCAGGGTGAGAATATCAATTCCCCATACGTAAAAATGTGTTAGACCTAGGTTCTTGAAAATTTGAAGAAACAGTATCATAGAATGCAAAAAACCTATCATGCAGATCATGTAACTCCCGCACAAGAGGTGGGAGGTTTAGTATTAATTAAAGCACATTATTGAAGTAAGGCATTTGATAAATTTACTTTTTAATTGGCTTTTAAATATCTTAATCCATTTAAAATTTCGAAATTTCAACTCCTGTTACTTTGTTGGTTCAGAAGGACGAATATTTGGTCTTCAAAACTCATGTTTCTAACACTAAACCTTTTAAATCAATCCTGTTTCTGCCTGAGGGAAATGCGTTCATATATTTGTACTTGTAATTTATTTAATGTGTCGTTTATTCTGATGTATATAATTGTTGCTTTTGGAAATTTGATACAAATTTGAGATAGTAGAAAAACATTTAAATTATTTACTTTTCTTGTGATACCTTTGTACCTGAAAACAAACTATTGTATATTAATTGTGCTTTGAAAAAAACGTAGTTGTGAGATTTCTTGTTGCTTTTCATGCGTTCGACACGTTGAGGTGGCGGTACAAGACCTTCCTATCCCTGAGCGCAGTCAGAGGGATTGTGGATGCTGTGTCACCTGCTGGGAGTTCACCCGCAGTACAGCGCTGTGTCGCTGTTTGCCTGAAGTCCAGGGGGACTGCTGGTATTTGGCAGTGTCTGTACAAGTCTGGAGGCATTTTTCCTCTTCACCTGGATGTCGTCTGATGCTTGGACTAGGTTCTCCAGCTGTCACGTTTTCTACGGCCCTGCTACTGTTGCGGCGGCTTTCCGCTGAACTGGCCATCCGGGACAGAGTTTGCTTCAGCAGTGGTTGACGTTTGGTTGTCGGAGTTTGTAACGAGGTGTACGCACGTTGCGTAGTTTGGTGCCAAGAAATTGCAGTGTCTATGTTCAAGAACGTTTATAAACTTTGTAATCGCCCTATGGTGACGTCAGAGGACCAAAGCATAACACAGGCCTCATTTAAAGATTCATTCGCTGTTCTGCTTTACTGCAGTGCTTCCGAGTAGGATATCGGACAATTTTGAACTTCCCTCGGCTTTTTCTCAAGTTGGGTTATGCTGTCAAGATACAACACAGTGCCTACGCCTCGAAATAACGTATTTTTCCGTCAGGCATTCAGTAGGATACGTCCCTGTTTTTTAACGTTTACTAAGTGCATACAAGATATGTGGCAGCATAATTGTTTATATTTAATTCCAGTTTAGTCTGGATTTGTCGTGTTAATATTTGTTGGTATTTTCGTATGGTCGGGTAGAAGTTGTTTGCTACCGAGCCATAGTGTTGTGGTTCAACGTAAATTTTTGCAAGTTGCTTGAGCTTGTTGTCATTTTTAATGCTACCCCATATTTTGGTTATTCCATTAAAGTATTACTTGCCACATACCTTGTTTGCACGTATATTCAGTTTTCATGAAATTAATATTTAAATCTCATTGGTTGTTAATTCATTCAGAATTTGTTCTTTTGTATATTCACGAAATTGGCGTTGTAATATTTTATTTTACAGATAAATTTTTATGTATGTTATCGTAATAAATTATATTTTGGTAAAATTAAATTTTCATTTAGTCACCCATGTTTGGTACACGTGTACGGAAAGACACGTGTATTTTAACTTATTTCACAACTGGTAGATCAGCTGCAGGTGTATTGCAAATAACAATATTTTACAGCGTATTTAAGACGTATTTATGTTTATTTCCTTACATCATGCTTATTACTAGCGTATTGTCTGCTGGGCACTCGGCGTAGATGTAGTCGTGTTTCACTTGTCTTGTCTATATTACGTAATCACACAATATACCAGTCTGTATCTAGTACCAGTGTACAGACACATGACATAAACGAGCTTATGGCTGAAACAATATATCTTCTGCGACCTTTGATACACGGTAGATTGTCAACTCTCGCACTCGGGACTTTGTGCGATCATGTATACTTGGGGCAATTTACAACATAATAACGTATTATTTGAATGCATTAGTATTACTGCCGTAGTAGAGGTAATATACCTTATGATCACTTGTACAACAAATTACACTTTACCACACACAAACTGAAGTAAGAAATCTTGTTACTTCTTGGTAAAATATTTGTTAGAGAAATTTGTTATGAAAATAGTTATTGTTTGAACAGCAGCACATCTACATTTTTGTGACTTAAACCCCTACGGATATCTGTGTTTTATTTTTTTGTGCGTGGTATATCATGCGCAAATGCAAATATTTTATATAAAACTTATACGTCATTAAAATCGAGAAAAAAAGCAAAATATGGAAGCCAAATACTCTTTTTTGCAGTGCAAATAATTTAATGATTATAAATATGTTTGTTACAACAATCAGTTCGCTATGCCTGAACCTGACATAACCCGCATGTCACGATATCAAATATTAGAAATGTCCAGTACTGTAAGAGTTATGTCATAGTGAGACCACCATATCTAATTCTCGCCTTCTCAGTTACATACCCGTGTGTAAAATGCTCTTTCTTTTCGCCACCAAAAACATTGAGATGTTAGACGTAATAGCACATGAGATTCGCTAACCTACAGAATATAATTAGTATTAAATTAACATAACCTTCAATATTTCTAAAACTGCTTCCGACTTTGACTTTGTAAAAAATTGCTAGCTTCGTTTGTAATATTGTTACATTTAAGTTTATTTTTGTCTTTTCCTTATCAATTTTTCTGTGTCCATAGCTTTAGACAGTACTTTTATTAAGGTTTATTAACTTATCTTTAAACAGCTTTCATTACTGCCTTGTTTAACATTTCATTTGAAGCACATATTTGTTAAGTTACTAATATTTTCACTTTAAAAACCTATATGTTGTACATTCCAATAAACCTACGTAATAACTAAGTGTATAATTCACTTTCATTAATAGTCCTCTAACGTAGAATATAAATCAGAACATCTGAGAGACTTTGATTAATGGCTTAAATGGAAAGCATTCTCTGACTGCTGTCTCGTATTTAGCCATTATTGCCACAAACATGAATAATGCTGAAGCTGCACCTCCTCAGTCATATGACGTAGACGTGACGTCACTTACAAGCTACAAGGGATCACACTATATTTTTCCAGCACCCATTCCTCAGACCAAGTGAAAAGTGTACAGTGTAATACAGAGCGACGTGTGCCACGAAGTGTTGAGGAAAGACATTGGAATCACAGCTGTGTTACTAATGGTTGACAACAACAAATATCCCAGCGCTAGGTATCTACTTTCTCTCAATCAGTGTCACAAACTTACAAATTTACTTAATATTCTCGCCACGATAGATTTAAGGATGTTATTTATTTCTGCATTTTTAAATGGTTGTATTTCTTTTCCCTGCAGTTTGTTCGCACGTAAATGTAAACAATTTCGTACGTCGGCAAACATTAGGCTAGGCTTTAACACTGGACGCAATTGCGTTGTATCCAGTAAATCTGAGTACGTTGTTATATATATTTATTTATAAACATTGTGACACAGTTTTTAACACGCTCAAATGCTTAAAATAAATTATCATACTTAATTCATGTTGCATTACGACTTTATTCGTACTGAAATGGTATATGGCGAAACGCTTCGACACGCGAAAAAAGCACGCTTGCTTCTACCGGCAGAGAAAAAATATTTTGTATACATCAGAAATAAACACTTCCAGAAGCTTTAGGTATGCGTATATTAATCTCGTTTTACATGTGAAATCTTACAACATTTATAAACTACTATTAAAAATGTTTGAGAATTTTCTTTGCTAACATTTTCATTTAATCGTAGCAAAGGAACAGGTTTTATTATGCCCTGAGCTGGCACTAAAAATATTAATTATGCGGTATTTGGAATTTGGTTACTAACTACTATTCTGAAATATTTACCAGGAATTGAAACGTGTATTTAAAAAGCTTTAACACTAGGCTTTTTTATTTCATCGACATATAATAATTCCATTTATTACAGTGCATTGAAATACAATTTTTTAATTTGTCACTACCGGTAAATCGTTGGTTACGGCACATCATTTCCTGATCTGTTTCATGTCGAAAATTTTATTAAATACGCATTTAAAAAACAATGTGGAAATTTTAAAATATATAATCAAGTATTTTCCGTTAAGACACTGTGAATAAAAGCCGTCATTGTTGTTTATTTATAGTACTTTATTATATTAAAGCGTATCTTCATGGTAGTATGTCTTAAAAATTATCATTGCACATACAATACAGAAAAACTTAATGTTTTACATGCATGTTACTTATTTGTGACTATGCATGCAATTATAATTGCATATAAGTTAAGTTTTCGTTTGATGTGAAGTGCATACAGTAATCAAGAATTCAAAGTTATTGTGAATTATGTAATTGTCACAGGTTTTCTTTACACACGGGATAATAAACTTTATTTCGTGAGGCCTGATTCTCTATATATTAATCACTAACTGCCCGGCTACGGCTTTACCCACGTGAAATTATTTAATGTAAACAGTAACTTTGGATAAAATAAATGATGAAGGCATTTAACAGCTCGTCTACTCAATAAAAGTGAACTATAAATTGTCTTAGCTCAGTGGAAAGAGCACGCGCAATATGGTCGTATGATGTCATAGTAATTCCTACCGCAATGTCTTGCACGGGATACGATCCCGTAACCCCACCCCTTCCACACCACAAACTTTATACAATACCTGAGTGAATGATTAAAGGCAGGTCGTGATAATTCTTTCGTATGTACAGGCTACAGTCCAAAGAATTTTAATTTTTGAGTAGGTTGACAAAAAGAAACAACTGTTGAATTATTTCTCCGTGATCATTCTCGTTTTTCGGGAGACTGTAACATTTTACTGCTTTTCACATCCTTAATTTTCGAATTTCATAAAATCCTGAATTTAATTTGAAGATATTTACATAAGTTTCATTCTTATAAAAAAAAATCATCTCGATATCTCAACAGGTATAAGCGGCACACATTATTATTTGAAAACACATTCTATTTTTTTAACAGCTTTCAAGGACGAATTTAGAAATATCCTGAAATTATTACTTTGATATTTACGTAACATTTATTTTAAAGCAAAAACCATTTCAATATTTCCACTGGTTTAGGAGATAAGTGGTATTAATTAGAAACACGTTTTATCTTGTTAAGAGCTTTCAAGGACGAATTTCGAAAAATAAAAAAAAAAACTTTTAGATATTTACGTAAGCATCATTTTATAGAAAAAATCACCTCACTATCAGAAAAGGTATGGGAGGAATCACGGATTAATAAAAAAACATTTTACGGCTTTTTACCTCCTTAATTTTCGAATTTCGCAAAATCGAAAAATTCTCAAATATGCATTTCTTTAGGCAATGTTATGAAGTTAAAAAAAAAAAAATTAATGATAGCTTTCCCGGTTAATGAGATATCAGGGATTCTTTGAAAGCACATTTCACCCCTTTTTCACCCCCTTAATTACAGAATTTCGAAATATTCATTCTTAGTGGGTGCCTCGGGCCAAGGGGAAGCTTCCCTCAAAATTTCATGGTTTTAGGTCCAGTGGTTTGGACTGTGCGTTGATGAGTGAGTGAGTGAGTGAGTGAGTGAGTGTGTGTGTCAGTCAGGACACTTCACTTTATATATTAAGATCACTGCATTGACAAACAGCCATAGCATTGCGGATTTTTCCTAAATAAACTAAGTTTTCTGTTCATCGTACAAAGTTTTCAGTCCGTGCTCACTACTCGGACATATTTAATTTTTTTTTTCTTTTCGTTAGCCTAACAATTTTTTTTTTCAATACTTCATTCAAAACGTTTATTTACCAACCATCGTTTTTTATCTTGTGGTTCTTGCGGAAGCAAATAACTTTTACTTATGAAATAATTTGGAGTACGTATTTAAGTTGTGGTTTACAAATTTAAATTACGTCACCACGAAGTGAGACAACCATTATGAGTAACCACTATATCAGGCTGAAAGTATGCCTTAATATCTAGCAGACACAAAACATCAGTTAAAAGAAGTAAAGGTTGTCTTCCTCTTTGTTTCTTTATTGAATAGATTCGCTAAAATTAGACTAAAGGATTTCAATATTTAGGTGCCAGACTGTATTATGCAAACATTTTACTGTGGGCATATTCGTTATAATGTTAGAAGTGCATTGTATATAAATGTATATAATATATTTTACTAATTATTAAATTGTATCTTTCCTTTTATGCATGTTACGAAATATCGTAAGTATTCAATTCATCAGCGTTCAGAAATAAAAATAATTGGTAAATACTTGTCAATGTTAAGTCTTTTTAAATCGTAAATAATTATTCTTAAATTGTGTTCTTTGATTTGTAAATTTTGATTTATTGGTGTTTTCAAGTAATACATAAGAAATATTTATACATACATAACGTACATACATATACAATACTAATAATGAAATTTTATCGGCCATACATGGTTTTGTTAAACTTTTGTACTGCATTCGCTTAAATAAATAAAAGTACGATATTTTCATAAACTATTTTGCTAATCGTAAATACTACAGAGCTTTGTAGCATTGAATTTGATATTGCAACATCAAGAACGTAACAAGAATTCAATAATTACATAACAATATAAACGTTAGTTTTGCATTTTTTTTTAAATACCCTCCCCAACCAGAAATATACAAACAATATTTCCATTTCACAAAAAAGTAAATTGATTCGCAAAAAAAATTTTGAAAACTCCGTTATCAACATTTATATTCTGTCTTCAGGATTTGCATACGCTGTAAAATACGGGTTTGATTCAATTCTCCTGACTTTACATATTATCGTTAAGGTTGTAGAACTATATAACCTGCTTCCCGAGAAGGTATCACACTGCATGGGCATGAACTGAAACAGTGCTCTGCTGTTGATTTTTAATGCTTTAAAACAAGGATTGTGAGTTAATGACAGTCCGAAAATTTGATTCAACGGATTAGTTTTAACTACCCTTGTGCTAATATATGAGAGAAGACACACTTTCCACATCCTCGTAAATATTACGTGAATTGTGTGGTAACGATTTCAAAAAGTGACATCACTATTTTTGGCAGAGCATTGTTTGCTCACCAGTTCTACGAAATAGTGTGTGTTTTTTTTTTTAATTCAGACTACAATAATGTAACCAAAAGATAATCGTTTTTGGGGATGAAGAACACTGCGCTAAAAAACTGAATATATTACATGAAAATACTTTCAAACAGTTAATATTATCAGAACATTTTACGGTGTTTTAAAGTTATACCAAACATTTTATGAGGCTTTACAAATTTAAAATAAACTTAGGAGGAAATACTGAAAATATACTATACATTTTGAATGTTTGACTTAAACTGTGTCCCAGTTCAAATTTCATTCAATTCTTTACAATGTTTAAACGTTATAAGTATTAAATTACAATTTTTACAATATATATTCGTAAAACAGTTATTTTCTTCAATTAACTATCTTAAATGTACGCTGGCGAAAGTTTACGTGATTGACTTCTGTCCATGTGAATAGAAGGAATGAAATGTATGTCTTTAACTGGATACCATTGTTGGATGTAATACCCCTTCACTAGCCTACCTAATTGTAAACTACAAATAATGAAAAGTGAAGTAATTTGTTATGTCATTCAGAATCACATCTCATAAAACTGTTCTCATTCGAATTTTGTTTTGCAATCACAGTAAATTGTGCATTTTAAGGCGCTGCTATAATATTATTTATGGTCTTAACTAAGTCATTAAAATAATTGCCGTTGTCTTTTGTGGAGGTTTACAGCTCACTCTATTGTGAATTGCCTTTAAAGGCTCTCAACTACGCATACGAGATAAATAATGCATAGATATAAGAACCATGCAACTATTTGGCTTCGTATATTACATCTATTTCTATTTTACTTGTTAACTTCTACTCGTAGCTAACGTAACTTGCATCTAATTTAATACCGGCATTTTCAAAAATTACATTACCCGCAATTTTATGAAGCCTCGGATATGTAATTACCTAAATGGTCCAGAAAACCATCCTTATCCTGTAGTAAAGAATTCGGTATAAACAACATTGTCGACTACAAGTTCAATTGTTAATAACTTTGCTGTCATTTGTGACAACGAGGCGTTGAAGTGTTTCGTGAATAATAAATGTCTTTAGATGTATTGGTTAGCACCTCGGTTAGTTATGCTAGTAGTTCCGAGTGCAGTAATATTTATTTTCTATGTAAATCGTCGGTGAAACCATCGGCTTGTGCTGATACATTTCACACACCGGTTAAAACACACTTAAGTAATACATAATCTGTGTGAAATTTTCCTTACAAAAAATACGTGTACTTAAAAAAATGTGAAACATGTGATACTATTTTTAATAAAATGTATAATATATTATTTGTCATTGAATTAAGGTTTTTTAAATATCAGGCTTATAATGAAACTTATCAGAATTAAATAATATAATAGTTATTGCTTCAAAATAATTAATTGCCTATACAAATGAATTTTTAAAATATGTAATATAAAACAAAAATTACGTAACATTTTCTTATGATAAATAAACACATTTAGATATGATTCCGTACGGAAAAATGTAATGAAACACCATTATAAATGAAATCATAAGAAAAGTTATAAAAAACTTGAAAAATATGGGAAATTTCATTTTGTGTCATAAAATGAAAACACAATTTATTATATACCATCTTATGTCGCTGTAACTCAGAAATTTATATAAGACTATCCGACGATTTCCACACAACTTATTTTTGATCATGTTTATTCTAGCTATGCCGGACTACTCCAACATCATACAAGCGTTTAAAAATGAAAGAATTGAGCAGTTTTATTTTTTATGAATTGTTTAAAGTGTATAATATAAATACAAAATAAATCGTATGTTGTGGTAGAAAATATTATATTTACTTCCACATGTACACGTACACAATGCTGATACATAAATTAAAACAATTAATATCCGACTTCAGTTAAACATGACAGAGATGAATTTTTACAGTCTGCCATTTTCATTTTCCTGGTTACACACATTACGTATAGGAATTGGTCCAAGAATACTCATCGAGTAATTCAACATCTGAATTATTAATTTTACTTTAAATGAAATAATGTTGCGACGAATACTCCTGAAACATCTTGCGTCTTCTTGCATGTATATGCACCAAATTAAATACATTATTGTCACAGAACAGAGCACACACACACACACACACTTTTAAGAACCACAACTTTTAATTACGTATGGTTACATAAATGTTAGTTCGAAATGTTATCAGTGGTTGTTTATACATACATTACTGAATACAAAAATAAATTACATTCAATACTTATTTAACTTTTGCATAGATGTATGTTTGTGTCAACAATTTTATAACTCAATTCACAACATTGCCTTACCGAAAATATATGTATTATTCCTGCTGTGTGATGAACTTGTTTAGTAAACTATTCTTACTGAAAGGAAACGTTACATACATTACTAAATGGTAAAATTAGGTAATGTCAATATTTAGAAAACAATTAAACATTAAATCAAAAATACATCAGCAGAAAATAGAAAAACATTATAGTTATTTAATCAATCCAATTCACATAACATTTTGAAATGTATTAAACAAATTAATAAAATCATATACACATCAATTATGCAGAGTATTTTCTATACAAGTGACCACATAAGTGCAGTTATAAAATAATCTTCTTGGATGTAAAAGCTTGAGATTTGCAGCATCATTTTGAAGCAACTCAAAATGATTCACGTGTATGTTTTTCAGTAAAATTGTTATTTATTTATTTAATGCAAATGCAGAAAAACTTTCAGAATTAAGTACATCACGAGAGAGAGCCCAGGAAGTGGTGTAATATGAAGAAACATATTTAACTGCTGTCCAGAGCAATTACCGGCGTGAGTTTTCTAAAGGGTTGCCAGACAAAAATTAAAATTAATGATTGGTACTCAGTTTTATAAACTGGGAGTATAATCAGGCATTTAGGCTGTGGTAGAAAACTCACTAACGTTAGTACAGGTCAGAAATGCCTTCCAATGGAGTTCATCAAAGTCAGTTCTTTGAGTACCACGAGATCTGACATCCCACGCACAAATATCTCCATGTTGCCGCCTAAACAAGAGCTGCAGCCAAATGACCTCCAACTGTACAAAAAAAAATTACTACTGAAATTCTGGACCGAAGCGAGGTAACGCCGGATACCTAGTCCACGCAAGTGATAAAATGTCTGTATCTGGAGTCGCGATAACCCCGCAGTTCCCGGGAACATGTAAGGGACAGCACTAAAGTAATTGTGTGATGTGTGTTCATGAAAGACAGAACTGTTGGATCATTCTTACTTACTGAGACAACAACAACCGGAATATCTATCTTGGCATGCAAGGTCAATTCGCTGTGCTTGAACTTCAAGGATGTGTCACCTTCTAGCACGATGTTGCAACACCGCACTATAGTGTACATTTTCCTCAGTCCTTGAACATATAATTTGCGCAACTAAGGATTTGACGAGATAACCGAAAAACTAGCACCTGCTTTCTCAAAACATAACTCAACTAGATTTTATTTCCTGTAGGGTAATATGTAAGACATGAGGCACGTGAGGCTGGAGATCTCTTCAGAAGAATTGTGAATGTGTTCAGTTCCTTTCACCTCAGACATGCTTGGGTGAATATAGGCTGAGATTGAATGCTCCTAAGATATGATGAGGGCTACGAAAAGAGCAAACGTAGACGTATAAAACATTTTGAATTGCTTTACAAAGTAGTGCCAAATGCCAGTTTCTATTTTTCTGTTTCTTTTAAATTAAATACATTTACAAATCAGGGTGGTTTCGTGAATACTGCCTGCATATAATTAGTTTTAAAATTAAAGTAAATAATTTTTTACTTTATTAAAATGAGATTTTCCTTAATGAGATGTGAAAACGCGATTTAATTTCATGTTTGAGGTAATGATTATAATTTACGAACAAAGAATATTTTTTACAAAAATTAAATGTAATAACTTCCAAAAATTTTAACTTCTTCAGATGTTTACAGCACTTAACAGCAATAATTTAACTTTTTTTTTTATTTTGGAATATATTTTACAATTTTTTTAAATTTAAATTTTAGAATATTAGAAAATGTTTAAAATACATTTTTTTTTCAACGCTACGGAGTCAGTTTACTTTCGTACACTTATTAAGTAGTTAGCATGATTTACAACACAACATTAGTTAAACAATGCACGTAATTAAAATAAACCACTAACTTTGGTCACTGTATCCATACACAGAAAGGCAACGATTGTCATTTGTCAACATTAATTAAAAAACTAATTTAAACATCAGTTATCTCAAAGAAGAAAAATCTGCTTAAATGCAAAGAGTTTAAAATATTCAAACTGTGAATTTGTAAAACTAACACCGAGTTCTTCAAAGTTGATTGCTGGAAAGTTATAACCAACTAGATTGTGTGAACACTGATGATTAATTAACACTGATTGAAGTGTCTGCTAGGAAACCTTTTCACAGTTCAACAGCGCCATTTAAAACAGTGTACACGAAACTTTGAAGCTCTAGAACATAAGTTTTTTTTCAGTTACAATAAGACAAATTAATTATAGTTATCGGCACGTGTAAATGCATTGATATATAAGGTCCCTGTGATCAGAAATGTCTGGTTTTGTACAAGATGTAAGAACAGGTAGTGGGTTTGATGTGAGTGATATGGAAAGCTCAGGTAACACACGCTTGAGGGCTCCCAGGTTGTTGTGAGGAGCACCAGTACAGTCCTCTGAAGAGAGCAATGCTGGCCTCGAGACAGGCCAGGTAGATACTAGACATGCTGTATCTTGACCTCCTAGTAGTTGAAGCGGATGGTGGCCAGCTCAATCTTAGGGCAGACTAGGGACTCTCGGGCCGCCCACGTGACCCGGCGGTGCCGGTGTCAGTCTGGCCGGCGGAGGACGGTGCCGGTGGTGCTGGTCAGTGGATAGTCGCTCGCCATTGTGGCACGGTAGCTGTGTCGCACGGAAGACGTGCTGGCACACTGCAGGATAGTTCGCTTGAACTCTCTGCGGAACTTGCCTGCAACCACACGCCATATCAGTCACGTCGCTCTAGCATGAGGCAAGAAACATCGTTAGTAAAATATCTGCCTTTCAAATATAACGCAGCAAATTTAGATTATTCCAATATTGTACGAAACAACTTAACGTGTAATTTATCTGTACGTTAAGAAAATGGCACACAAACTTAATAATATGGCTCTAAAAGTTAAATTTTATCAATATTATGAGACTAAGAATTGTAAGGCTTGTCCTTTTTCTGACTACCATTTCAGGCAAAACGTGATACCAGAGTCTTAAATTCCAAAAATAGAAGCATGCATTGGATTTAAAAATAAAATATCCAACAAAGAAAACTGCATGGTCTTTGCTACATTCCAAGGGAGAAAATAATAATTGTATAGCCCAACACGTCAGTTGAGAAGGGGTAAAACTGTACAATGACAGCCAATATCGAACGATTTTTTCTAACGTTATCGCATACGAGAATTCATAATAATGCATTTTTCATATGCGCAATAGCATTTTACTGGCGTGAAATGTTTCCATTAATATGCTGGAACTTGTTATTGATAAAAAAAAATCGGTTCCAACATTCGGTTTTTATTTTTATGTTACTTCTACATATATCTGAGCAGTATATTTTGTGGTAAAGCTGTACGAAAAGATCGTTTTATGCCACTACGCTGTTCACGAAAAATTGTACTTCCTATAAGACATGTTTTACAAATTCTTTATAATATTTCTCTGTACAATTCCCTGGATAGGTGAAATAATTGTAAACACTCTTACTTCTAACCAACTACAACTATGTTCAACAAACAACCAGGTGGGCGGGTCCCCTAAGGAGTTCATGAAAAGTCAGATAAGATTCAAAACCTTTGTATTGTAACCGGAGTTAAGTTTTAGCACCCAATATGTCGAGAGAGAGAGAGAGAGAGAGAGAGAGAGACTTCTCGATCAGCTGTTGATTAGTTATGCTCGAGAGAAGGGTGAGCTGCTGATAGTAAATATTACTAGTCAAATGAAGAAAAAATTGTAAGCAACATATGTAAGACAAGAGTGAAGTGACTCTCAATGCATGTTATAAATATCAAACAAAAAACACAACATTTAATTTTGTGAAATTCAAGTAACAAAACCTATAAGAACTCTGCAGTTGTCACTTTTAATTTATAACAAAGAAACATGTATGATTTGTTGATTTAGGCCTACTTTGATTACCCGCCATAATAAACCCTTGAGTTGCTTACAAGCATTTACAAATAACCTGGTGTTTTATAAAACATTAACAGTTGTCTGAGCAAACCAAAATTATTACAGCAAGATTTTTTCCATAAATGCGTTTTTTTTTAATTTAAAGGATATTGGAAACACATTTATAAGCTTATATTCAACTTATCACATCGCTCTTCGATCACTTAGTTTCTTAAACTTTAACACATCATTCAGTGAGTTTTGCAATATCCTAAGACATGCAATTTATGTTACAATAATTTGTCTCCAAATGAAAGTAACTAATATTTTGTTCAGTGTTTGAGTGAATGACGCAACAATATTTTTCCTTCTATAATTTTCTTGTAATATTGAATAACGCTCTGTAGAAATGCATGTATCTCTACTTCGGATGTAACTGCAAAATACTCCGTCTCATTTAACCTCGTCGATGTCTATGAAATATTTGGTAAACATCTTTAAAATGTTGTTCTGAGAAGCGAAATATTTTTGAGCAAACTCCGTCACTTCAAGATAATACCAAAAGGTTTTTCCACGAATGTGATTGTAATAATGTTAGTTAATTTTCGCTTGAATCGTGATCACTTCATTAGCTGCATTTATTACATTTAGACAATCAGTATTTCCTCGTAAAATAATGTGACGTTGTTGATTTACCAGAAGGACAAATAATAAGCTTTTAAGTCTTGGAAACCAATCGCGCCAAAAGTTATACATTTTATATTTGGCAACGACAGTATACAGTGACGTTCCCATTCCTTCTATACGGAATCCTTTGTCGGTATTTAGCAATCTATCAGATAAAACTAATACTGAGGAACTTATATGAAGTAAACATTATTCCTGTTAATTCATATTTTAGGCAAAACTAGCAGTCGACCTATGTATTCGCTCGTGTGTATAATTAATAGCAGCATAATTATTTTTTTACTTATTTTTAAAAATGGTGCAGTTAAGGCATGTAGCCTTCTCTTACACTTAACCATTTTTTACAGATGCACAAAATAAAATTTCATATACGTAGAACTGCTAAAATCTAAGAAAAAAATAATTAAAAACTAATGATGACTAACATGACAATACAACAGACCACTTTACATATTCGTGTGAAGTAACGCCTAGTAAACACTCGTACAGAGATTATGATATATCAAAAATATTCCCAACACAAAGTCCTAACTCGTTGTTATGTAGATATGCAAAAATTTACGTATGAACGAAACAAATAACGTTAGAAAGTAATACTGATTAATTTATGTGACAAGCAAGACAACAACAATGTAGCACTTCAAGAACATATCAACAAATAGTTACTTTTTACTAACCTTTGGCAGCCGGTTGTTACACACACATATATACATATAAACATATAAACAAAAAATATATATATATATACACACACACACACATATAAATAAATATATATATATATATATATATATATATATATATATATATATATATATCGGCTAAGGTCCTGCACAGAATAGTAACAAAATTAAAAATAGTATATTATAAATATAAAGTCACACATAATAGAAGAACCTCTTTGTTCACTGAATTAGTATTTTGCCCATCAAACGTTTAGAAAATCGTGTTGCTAGTCGAGCTTACTCTGCAACAGGTTGCGTGTCAAGAGTTCTCCATGGCCGATATTTACTGCCAAATCAAAATAAATGTAAGTAAGGTAAGTGGGCGTTACGTCTCGTCGACAGCGAGGTCAATAGAGACGGAAATACACAATTTAGTCCAATGACAGGAACTAGGAGAAGAGTCGCAACATTCGCCTGATAATATTTCGGCAAACCAAAATCAGGATGGCCGGAGCCGGTGATCGAACGCGGGTTCTCCAGAATGCGTGTCCAACATGTTATCGTCGCGCCACCTCACTAGGTCAAAATAAATATAGAAGGCGAATGTAGTCTCTTAAGGGCGTTGCCTACCTGGAAGCCACGGCGGGAGCAAGCACAGGGTTTTACAGGTTAAATGATTTCCCACCTGGCTCTGTAACGGTAGAAGTTACACATACGCCACCACCGACTTTTCTCTTCGCCTCGGTGCCACGTACATTGCTATGGATCGTGTAGGCAGTTTTTTTCAATACCCTGAATATTGCGAAAATGGCTATTCGGAATTTCTTTTCTGCAATTTTATTTGCGTAGCAATATTCTCCTTTTCTCGGCGCATAAAATTGTTTTCGTCCGGTAGAAATATCCCAAAAGTTCACCGAGCGCAATTTAAAACAATTTAACATGTAAAACCGTATTCTTTCTCCGCCAGGGACGCCCTTTAGGGTAACAGCGAACATGTATTGAATGGTTTAAGTAGTGCAATGGTATGATAAATTATTTAACACGAGCATTAACACAGATCAATGTGGCCTCAATTACTTAAATTTTTGCAGAACGTCACATTGAGCTGAGTGTCACTGGGGAGTTTTTGCAGGTTGTTTTACAATAATGGTATTCTACCCATGAGGCTGATATTGTGAGATGGTATGACATGTAGGATGACGCTGTTGAGATACTTCAGAGGGCAGAGCACATTAATAATGCTTAATAGATTTCTCGTATTTGTATATAATCATTTTATATCCCCTTAAAAACCCTTAAAACCACTTAATCCGTTTCACAATATTCATCATCGGGTTACTCGAATTTCAAAATCAGATATATGTTACCGGACCTTACACCAGAGCTACAAACTGTGCCACGAAACGTTGAATGTTTTCAGTAAAATGAATAAAACATACATTCCATAGGCACGGAATTTTTTTTAACAATACGAATCGCTCAACTTAGTAAAAATTATTTCTCGATACTGTGGTGGGCCAGAAGTTTTAATTTATTTTTACAAATGTGCAACGCACGCCCGCATTTGGCTCTCGGTATAACACCTGCCGATAGAACACCTCTTAAATCTATGGTAAGTTCGTGGGTTCGAGACCTAAACAAATGAATGAGGTGAAGTTCCAGGCCATTACATCACTTTTGATCCCCAAATGAAGAGATATACAGTTGCAGAGAAAATGTGCATGGCAGCCGGAAGATTGACTAACACATTATGGCCGGGTTGTTTCGAATGAGTTCTCGGGCGCGGGAATAAAAAAAAAGTTAAAATACAAAAAAAAAAAAATACAATTCGTCTTCTCTACATCGCAATCGTCTAGCAAGACTGCGGCGAGAAACTCGTTCTCGCCAGCCACCAAGACTGTGGACGTGAACTAGTCCCCTACTATAAAACATCCGAGAACTCTCAATGCACCTAGGTCTAAACAAACAAAATTACACTTTAAAACCTATGCAAAATAAATTTTATGAAAAAAATTATGTTTCATTATTTTTGTTAAGCAAATATTTCACTTTAAATTAATATATATAATAAATTTAATTCCCGCAGTCGGCGGAGTGATACATTAACTTGGACAGCAGTCAGTTTCAAAGTGCGTCATTGCAACTCCCCGAAAAAATCCCCAAATTCCTAAGTCTTTGTTCACCCTCTCCCAGCGCCAACCTGTCGCGTCCCTTGTGTCTCGGTTGGGGCTGTAAACTACAAGTAAATCTTGTAACGCGAATAAAACTTTAGCCCGCAAAATTACCAAGAAAATTCAAGAGAGAAATATGTTGGCAAATTGAATTATGGATTAAAATGACACACGAATAGTGATGCTAAATTCAAATGATTTCGCCCTTAAATGAACTGTCTCCAAGTTTACCCTGAACTAAAACAAATAATTCGAAGTCATACAAGTAAATTGAGATGATTAAATGCACACTTTCCCTCATACAAACTAGAGCTTTAACCTCATCTAATAAATCTTAGGTTAATCATGTTATCTGGCTGCCACGCATAAATCATTTATGTAAAGAATTTTCAAAATTGGATAAATTGCATTGACAAATAGTTGAAGTCCCCTATAAACATATGATTTAATGCTTTAGGTGGTGATCTCTTGTAACAGTTCTTCCTTTTATGTTTCAAGCAGGCAGTTGCACAAGTGCAACCTTCCATTGGTCAAAAATGACATACTTATATACTATATATACTATTTCACAAGCACTGAAAAACAAGGTGAAAACTAGCTCCTCTTACGCAGAAAGCTGGGCAACGACTCCATAATCGTGCCTACCCACACTTGCACATTAATGAACGAATGGTAACCAACAAAAATGTGGTATTGACAGACTGGCAGCGTTTAAATGAAAACTGTCACGTCTTCTGGGGTTTTAAGTCTCCAAAAAAAGTAAATATTAATTCCTTATGTATAAGCCTAGGGCCAAAAAACACACTAAAACAAACAAAATTATAAAGGCGCTGTTAAAGGCAGATACTTCACAATATTCATAATTGCTTTCCGAATTGTGTGACTTGAATAGTGCACAAAGTATATTTCTTCGTGGAAATCGATTTATTTTTCCAATAAAGGTGGAATTACAACGATCCGTCACGTCCGCCCCTTATCCGTCCGTCAGTTTTTTGCCCGTTCCGTCCGTCAGAAATTACAGCGATTTACAAAAACGCGTCATCCGTCCGTCGTTATTCCTTTTATTTGCAATGCTACCCATGTACGAAAAAACTTCAGTGGGATATATAAAATTCCAAAAATATTTGATTTATTTTTACGGATATTTACTCAATCTATAGCTGACATAATTTCAAACACTGTTCTTCGCCACAAAGAAATTTAACGAGAGTAAATATTTACAAATTGAATTACTTATGGTATAATGTGAGTAAGCATTATGTAAAAAGTAATTTCGGTTGGCGTTTTAATTTTTCCCGGATTTCAAATCGGTCACTATCGCATTTTAAATTGAATTTACAATGTCATCTAATAAATATAAAAAAAATTCACAGTCTTCTTATTAAAATAAACAGTTAAAACGATCGTCGCCATTTTTAGAAGGCTGTAAATTCACCCGTCCGTCCGTCAAAAGTTCAAGCTTGGCAAACTTTCGACGGACGGACGGATAGAATTATTCCCGACACCTGATTGACTGGAAGTCACGTGATATCGGACGGATGATTGACAGTCACGACGGATCGTTGTAAATCCGCCTTTACTTATGTAACTTAAAAGGTATTTACGTAAGCATCATTCAGAATAAAATCCAACCTCAATATCTGAAGGGGTTAGATTAATATAATGGGATTATCTGTAGCAAATTCCACGCATTTTTAATCCCTTTAGGAAAGGAATTTCAGAAAATGATAAAAACTATATTGACTCTTGCACAAAAATATAATTGAGGTGAAAAACACGACGGAATTTGATTGGGTCGAACCATATGAATTCAAAAAATCTTGAAATTTATTTTAGGAACTCGAACTCTTGCTATTGATTGCAATAAAGAATTCGAAATAGCGCTTGAAAAACATTTTACTTTATTTGATGGACGTCCCATAGACGTGAAACATATGACTATAGTTTTCTGTTCTCAACATATATCAGCAATTTTTTTTTATCACTTTCCACCTATTTTAAACACTTTACACTTCCTTAGTTGTTGAATTCCGAAAAGTCGTGGAAATATTTTTAAAATTTTTAAGCAAGAACCAATAGTAGCTACAATCTTATTGATATTTGTACGTAAAAGGAGGTGATACATATGCACATTTGAAGTTAAAATAACTATGATGGCCCATTGGGTTCGACCGAACAAAAAGTAGTTTTTCCTCTTTCCAGAAATTGGAAATCTTATATCGAATAAATCCTTTTCTTTTTCGGATTATTACGTAAACATTATTCAGAAGTAAAAATCTGCTGTGTATATCTCCAACTGCACCTACAGGAATAATTGAAATCAAATTTCTCGTATCGAGCTGCAAAGACGATTCATGGAAAATACATTTTACCGGTTTTACCACCATGGGGGACAAATTTAGCAAAATTACTTTAAGGTACTCGCCTACGTCGTAAAAGTTCCACGTATCAAGGTCGAACGGTTCAGGCTGCGCCTTGATATGTTAGTCTGTGTGGCATTTCATAGATAGAGACTACGTGAAGAGAGGAGAGTGTGTGACTATTTGATCGCTCACATTAGTTGTCAGTTCTGACATATTTCTTCAAAAAAGAAATAGAAACCAATCACATAAATTTGAATTTTTATAATATCAAGTGATTGAAAACTAACTTTATTTATGTTAACACATTTTTTTGTCTTTCATGTTATGTATGCGAGTCCTATAATAATTTAAGGTAATTATTTGTACAATCTTTCAGCGTTTTTACTAAGATATAGCGTAAAATTAAAAAAAAAAACTAGAACGACGATTTTTCAGTAGTTGGTAAAACATTACCTTTGAATACTGGTAGATGCAAATTTTAGTTACCAATAAAACACACAAACAGAAACTTACTTTCATTGAATATCTAAGAAAGGACATATGCGATTTCCACTGGCATCTGTTTCATGCGACGGAAGAATTAATTCTTCTGGAATATTTCCCGTTAGGTAAATCGCCGCTACCGCACCTTATGTTCGAGACAATTCCAGATGTGTAGCTGTGGCCTCCCGCTTGTAAATGTATAACAAAATGTGCAGTTTTCATACTTGGTATGTTCGAGACAATTCCAGATGTGTAGCTGTGGCCTCCCGCTTGTAAATGTATACCAAAATGTGCAGTTTTCATACTTGGTATGTTCGAGACAATTCCAGATGTGTAGCTGTGGCCT
>PNEQ01007596.1:14166-34139 GCA_003012365.1 Medauroidea extradentata | reverse complement strand
ACACACACACACACACACACACACACACACACACACACAAGCTCCTGAAATGTTGCGGCTAGTTTGTTTAAGAATGTCTCTAGTGTTCTTTTATGTTTCTATCATTGTTTTGTCTACGGGCCGTATCTATAAACGGCTTTTGAATGACAAACAACTGCTATCCCCATAGAGAAAACATTTATGAGCAGTTGGTTGTCATTCGAAAGCCGTTTATAGATACGGTGCTAAGTCTTGTGTTTGTGAGGTTGCTGTTCGGTCTTCTTGTCTTGTATGTTCCATTGTCTTCGTCTTATAAGTCTGTAGAATGTGAGATTGCCTAATTTTGACATTTTTCTTTTTGAAAAGAGCATGATAAAAAGGATTTGCAGAGAACCTGTGTTTCCAGGATGTCAGGAAGGTTTAAAGGGCAACACAATGCAGTTGCCAGACACTTTTCTCACGAGAGAAACATCAAAATCAGGCAAACATACTGTACAGACTATAATTACTGTCTGTAATGTTTAAATTGAAATGTCCTTACTGCCGGTATAATATCAGTAATTGCATCTTGTACAGTTATGCCACAAATTGGATAAAATGCCTGCAGATAACTGGGAATAATTGGCTGTATTTACACAGGATTCCTCCAATAGGAAATGTCTTGGAAGAATTTAACACGCTGGTACACTTGTGTGACGCAAAGTAGGAAACAGTGTTTCTGACTTCAACAATGTTCGAAGTTCAATTGTAAAGTGACCAATTTTGTAGTTGACCACCTGTTTACAATCAAATATACCACATGTTTTCTTCTCACATCTTCTCTTAAAGTGTTTTTTATTTCCTTTTTATAATGCTTTTTTTTTTTCATGTAACTGCTCAATGGTGCAATTTTGGTTACATACACATATTTATAAGTTTGTTTTCACACTATCATTCCTTTCACAGCATACACCGTCCTTGCCTCCATCTTGTACGCGGTTCCTTGCTCACAATAATACTTCTAGATGTAGCATTAGTTTGAAATGTTCAAACATGTAGTTTTAATTGCTAGTTTCACTAATGCCACATTCAGTTATGCAATCTTCAAGCTTAAGTGCAATAATTATAAATTACATATAATGAAAACCAACATCTGTAGTGAAATATATATTTTTGCTGATTTTAAAACTCTTCCAGAAGATGGTTGGCCACCAGCTGACAACCGTTCTCCACCATATCCCGGAACTAAATTTTACTGCTTGCAAATGACTGGAAATTACAGTTTTAGCTTTTCAACTTGTCAAAAATACCTACATTGAAAGAGCAGTTAATAGATGTAACCTACCAACTTGACTACTAAATGCTGTACTGTATGTATACACGGATGAGAAGTTGTTAAATGATTACTATGACTGTAGCTCTACAAACCACTGAGCAACCAGACCCTTAGCACAGTCTTGAGCACAGAAGTACGCGAGGAGCAAACGTGGAGTGCAAGGGCATGTTTACCCACACATGAGGATCTGGAGCAACTGCACTGTAAATTAAACCAGAACTGCAGTGTTGGAAGCCAAATGATCTGATCACTACACCACTGACAGCCCTAATCAAGAGATGTAACTACTGCAGTAAAGCTTAGTATTTTATATGGACTTCTGGAATATTACTCTTATGTAAAATTAATTGGGAACCAATTAAACACGATATCGAAAACCTTACAATGTGAATTTATCTTACAAAATAATGAACTGAAAGCTCATTTGTGTCAATGAAGTTATTGTGAAATGCCAAATTCTTTGTGCTGGGCTGGCACGCCCTTCCTCGACTCGTGTGAAGATTCGACGAGTGTAGATTGTTTAACACGACTGTACAGCACTATTATTAGTATGAATTGAGAGAGGCCACGTTTGAGCTGTGTGACGTTGGCCCTCATGCCCTATTTGAAACGCGTGCCCGCCCCGTTGGCTTTTGACCCACCTCGGGCGTCTTCGGACTTCTTCGTTGCCTCCCCTCTCTTTGCGCCTCATAGCCTCCCACTTCCCCTACCTTCACCTGGCTCTCGGCCGTCTGCCTCCGAATCAGTCTGTGTCCCGTCACCACCTTGGGAAGGTTGCCTTCTTCGCTCTGCTACCTCGGCGCTCGGTCGGCACTATGTAATTTGGCGTTTCGTCTGTTGTATTTTGTTGGGTTGCATGTTCTGGGGGTTCGCTTTCAGTTCGATAAGTCACGTGTTATCCCCCATTAACTTCTTTCGGGTTTTCCTTTTCTTTTCGTTGTGTGTGGCCGGCGGAGTGGTGATGTGGAACAAGCAGTGGAGCTTTTGATCGTTGGTAACTATGTTGTTGAATTTCATTGTTTTTTGTGATTTAATTGATTAATTCTTTGTCTATAAACCTTCTTTCATTTCTTGTAACTGTAACCTCAAGCATGCCTGTAATGATCGTACAATACACGCAACACATTTGTAAAACATGATTGTGTGTTTCTCTCAAGGTGGGGCACTTACCCTGTTTGTCAATGTGTGTCTTAATGCGGGGTTTGGTCTTGTTTCTGAACCCCTGCTGCTGTAGAAAGCAGTGAAGGTAACAAATTTGTGTATTGGTAAAGTTCCTGCAACTTAAACTCATCCATAGTTACTTTGACAGTGACATGATAAACTCTTCTGAAATCAGAGTTAATTTTAATTCTTAGTCGGTTGCAGTGTTTGTAGTTCACGTACCAGCAACATACATAGTTACCTTGCCGGTCTGAATATACTTATGTTATTGTACTATTCTGCAGGTCGCCCTGCACTGGCATGGTCTGCAAGCTTAAGTACTGGAACTGTCTTTCATAAACTGTTTGTAAATAAAGCTCTTAAATTGTGTCTCGTGCTGTTCCTTCCTCTCCTTGTTCCCCTCCCCTCTTGTCTCCCTACCAATCTCATTAGTATTCTTGTCTCCCCGCCTCTCATCATTTCCACCTTACTCCTCCTTCCCTCACCATCTCCAGCACTCAGCCAGACAGCTCGAGGCAAGCCTGCTTCAGTCGCGTCTGGTCGGCTGGCGGAGGGTGTGCAATTCTGTCCTGGTAAGCACTCTCGCGCAAGTGTTTCTTCTAGATTCAATGGCAGTAAGGTTTGAACATAATATGTTTGGTTTATGGTGCACTTAAAGGATTTGTTTTATTTACTGTTCATTCCTGCATGAAAGTACTGCCAAACTGTACCTTTATAGACCCTTCACTCATCCTATACGTAAACAAACGTGTTTTCAAATAGATGAAGCAGCATATTGAAAGAGTTAGTATAGAAGAAATCATTAAATGACTTTAAAACTTGCGACACGAGTAGTTGTTTTAGTTTTGTAAGGAATTTGAGAAGTTGCCGGCTTTCCTAAGAAAGCTGTTTGTTTGTTGTGTCATTATGTTACAAAGATGTGTGGACAACCAGAAGTGATAGCGCTGTTTTTATGAAGACGTATTGTTACCCACGACAAAAGAAAAATTAGTGCGACAGAACGGTGTATTTTTCTAGTGAAGAAATGGATAACAGTTTCACATTACATGAGCATGCTATGCATGTAAAGCAGGGTATATATTTTGCAACTTACGCCAGCATTAAATATGAACCGCTCGTTGAAAAACGTAACATGTGTGAGGCGGTCCACCCACCACTTAGGCCTTTATTATTTAATGTCTTGTTTTTATTTTATTATTTCCTTATGTTTGACTTTTTGAATTTGCTTCTATATAATTACTTTGAGGTATTGTTGACAGTTGTTTGGCTTTTATCTGTATCAGTTTTGAAATTGTTAAATTTTATATGTATTTAATTTGGTTTGTTTAGGCTGAGGCAATTTTGTGTTTTAATTTAAATTTAATATTATAATTTGCAGCTTAACTGTTATTGTATTGTAACTCAGAGCTGGGTGTATTGTTGGCAAGTATAGTTGGATGGCACAGGTGTGCCTGCCCAGTTCCTGGAATCACTATATTTAGATTTTTAACAGTTTTTCTAATACTTTTACTTTTCACGAAGTGCACGTGCACCGCCACTCGTTGAGTGTGCGAGAGAGACAGTAATATGTTTGCGCGGGCTGGCTTGAGCCAATGAAAGGACACGTGGTTCAAATTTATTTAAATTTATGTTGCAAATTATTATGTAATTATGGTTTTCAGAAGAATATTTTCACTTTTCAAGTTGTTTAAAAGTATAAAAGTTTATAGTTTGTTATTATATTTAATTTAATATTAATTTTCCGTTACGTTTTACCTTGATGCGCTAGGTGGCCGCTAGAGGCGCTGCAGGGAGAGAGAGCAAGCTTCGGTGGGTCGGCCATATTGACTTGTTGTTTGAGCGTGGTGGAAGCTGGTGTCATATGTAACTTGTTGTGTAGTCGCGGAGCAAGATGGTTGTAATATAGTACTTTGTTTTCGGACGCGGACGAGGATGATTGTCTGGAACGGATGGAGCAGCCATGTATACTAGAAGCTGAGTAGAGGCCTCACGTTCGCGAGGATGTACTATTGAGATGTGGCGTGCTTTTCGGTTTTTTTAACAATTCAGTTTGAATTTATAAGTTCCTTTTTTTTTTTTTTGGGTTGAGCTGTTCTCTCCCGGGAGCGTCAGGTTTTGACTATGATTTGAGATGATTGCAGTCTAAATTGTTACAGTATGTAAAGTTGAATTTTTAAAGTGTTTAATAAAAACAGTCACGCCAATAAACTTAAAGTTATTTGAGTAACCTACAGCGAATTATTTTTTAAAGTTAACCACTATACGATCATGACTGGCCACGTGGAAGATAATTATGTTGACGGCAATGTAAGTATATTTCAGACAGCCCCGTCACATTTTGGTTCCGTGACCAGGATTTATGTTCCTCTTCATTAATCTTCAGTAAGCGGAGACCCGCTACATTTTGGTGCCGTGACCAGGATTCATGGTCCTCTTCATTAATCTTCAGTAAGCGGAGACCCGCTACATTTTGGTGCCGTGACCAGGATGGTCCGGTAGTACGGCGGAAGTATCAGCCGACGCGTTACATATTTTTGGTGCCGTGACCAGGATGTTCGAAGGTTGACAACAATATCTACATTCAGTTCACCCGGAGCCCCGTCACATTTTGGTGCCGTGACCAGGATGGTCCGGTAGTACGGCGGAAGTATCGCCCGACGCATTACATTTTGGTGCAGTGACCAGGATGGTCCGGTAGTACGGCGGAAGTATCAGCCGATGCGTTACACATGCATGGTGCATTCGAGGTTAGGCCTACATCAGTAAATATTATTGTTGCATACAAAATAAGTTGGTCATGCTTTCACTACTCATATTCACGTTTAAGTAAGAAATAATAATTGTTAAATTCATAAGGCATTTTAACACGTTCAAACAAAAATTGTGGAGTGTAAATAGCAGATAAATATAGCATAGGCTAACACTGTGTCCGACATGGCGATTTGCTAGTTTATAAGTTTTGTGGCATTGTATCGTTAAATTTGGACGGCCCTGTTTGTCTGCATCCTTTACACACAAATTGATAATATATACACACAAATTGATAATATACGTCATCCTTTTTAGATCAAAGTTGGGTCACATGATAGTTTTGTCTACAAAATCTGCCAGTTCGGACACGCAATAGGTAAAACAGTTGAGAAGTTTACAGGTGAAGGCTTCACTTAGTATAGTAAAATTGCTTAAAATAAAAATCACAGCATATAATAACAAACATTATCTGCATTTTCGATGAGCAAATTAATTCTTGGCAACAATCTAATTAATTTCAAAAAGTATTCATGCCCAAATCTCAGTACAGCAATGCTGAAAACAGTACGTATAACATGTAGGCCTAAGTGTAGGGAATATTTAGTTACTGCCATAACCTCCGACAATGTACAAAGTATGAACGGCATTTATTAATTATAAACAATAAATTCATTTTACAGTAGTTTACAGACACGTTGTAGAACAGGCCTGTTATTTTTTATATCTCTTATTTTTTGGAAAATAAATTATATACTAAGTTACCGGTAAATGTTGTAATTCTGTATATGTTTAACAGTTCAAAGTATTTGCTTTAGTATGGGTACTTACAGTCTCTTGGAAACATTTTTCACATCAAGTACAGTAGGCTAACAATATTAACGAGTACGTAACATTATTCCACGTATGTCATATTTTACAGTACAAAGAATTAATGTAAACTGTGGACTTATTTGTTAAGACAGCCAAAGTATACCTCAGGTATAATAGTTAACAGCTTTTATTTACATTTAATAAGTACGCCTACATTGATTTGATTTGAAGAGAGACTTAAATTAAGTATAAAATGTGCTTGCAATTGTTTATTGTCTACATGTAAGACAAGTATCACATAAGAAAGTATGCTACGCACGTAGGCTTCTAACAACTGTCGAGGAGCTGTTAGCGAAAAGAATTATTATTTCAACATAACGTTTTCCTACATCTGAACTAAGAATGGGTAACTTTAAGAAAGTCCTCGTGCATTAATTAATTAGTAAAATATGTCTTTTAAACACAATTCAAAGATACATGAAACGTTAAACAATAGAATGCTACAGCTTTTATAACAATGCGCAGGCATTTTACTTATCTCTTTTATACTTCAATTTTCGGCGAAGTTGTTGAGAACTGTCATGGTAATGTATAAGTAAATATAATTGTAACAGCATCTTTTTTAAGAAATTTAAAACCACTGTGAACTGTTCGGTAATCACTTTCAACTAAGTGTTGTGAGCACGTGCGCATCGCCGGTGTTATGAGAGACACCTGATCGTCCCGCCTCACCATCGCTTTCCATTGCTTTAAACTCGTAGGATCACGTGAAAATGTGTGAAATATTATTACTTCTACAAAACAAGAACTTTTGCATACTGAACCATTTTGCTTTACCGGCTGTAAACACATGACCGAACCAATGTTTCCCTTACGGCACAGTGAAAGGCATGGCTGGCGCGCTCCTGTTTCTCACAGTTCATCCCTTCCCTCTTTTGTCACGTGACGTGATGACGTCAGAGGGCGGGTACCTCAAGTCGTCCATTATGTAAATTCCTCTACTAAAAGGTTCAACGTTTAATTTTACATTACTGAACCCTTTTACTAACTGCTTCTTTCATAATATATCCCCTCATAAAATGAAGACATGTTCCTTCATTCAACGTTCCTTAAATTTACCAAGCCAGTCATTGGAAACAACATGACCAAGGAAAACACTGTTCCAATAATGAGTCAAAATTTTTTTCACATTGTCATAGTAGACATTTTGTATATTCACTTAACTTTTCTGTACTGCAGTAAAACCATCTTAAGAAGTTTCCTGCTTAATTAATAACATAATTGTGCACCTTCTTTATATGAACATGCATAATTGAACCTTTTTAAGAAGTTTTCCTGGTTTAGAAGCATTATTTTTTTCTGTCCCATCAAAAACTTCATAACGAGTTTTACTACTTTGTTGCGAGACTCACCAAAACACAGAACATGAGTGTCAGGTGACAATCCTGAACTGCATCTCTGAGTATTTCTGATAACCTGGGATGAATTCCATGGTTGACGGATAAACATAAGAACACCTGGTTTTTCCGAAAGAAAATTGTTTCGCAACGTTTCTAATATGGAACATGAATGAGAACAAGAAATTTATATATGAGCATGAAATTTATAGTATCTGCAATCTGGAACTTTCAATGTCAGAGCAATTTCAGCTTGTTACATCCTCTGATACAAGTATTACCACACTTGGAATATGCACAGGATCTCGGTGAGTAGCTACGTCTACTTCTATTGTGAGGCCGTCCACCCACCACTTAGGCCTTAATTATTTCCTGTTTATTTTAATTTTATTTATTTACTTATGTTTGATTTTTTGAATTTGCTACTATATAATTAATTATTTTGAGGTATTGTTGACAGGAGTTTGGTAAGGTATTGTTTGGCATTTTATCAGTATCAGTATTGAAATTGTCCAATTTCATATTTAATTTGGTTTACTTAGGCTTAGGCAACTTTGTATTTTAGTTTTAATTTAAGACTATCACTTGCAGTTTAATTATTATTGTACTTTAACTACAGGCTGGGCGTATTGTTGGCAAGTGTAGTTTGATGGCACAGGTGTTCCTACACAGTTCCTGGAATCGCTATCTAGATTTTACCGTTTTTCTACTACTTTTACTTTTAATGAAGAGCATGTGCGCATCCGCTCGTTGAGTGTAGAAGAGAGATGGTGATAAGTTTGCGCGGGCCAGCTTGGGCCAATGGAAGGACCTGCAGTTTAAATTTATGAAAATTTATGTTGTAATTTAAATTGTAACTATGATTTTTAAAGCAATATTTTCCCTTTACAAGTTGTTTAGAAGTACAAAGATTGTAAATTGTCATATTTAATTTAGTTTTAGGTTTCTGTTACGTTTCTACCTTGGTGCGCGGGGTTGCCGCCAGAGGCACTGCAGGGAGGGAACAAGCGTCGTGGGGGTCGGCCATGTTTACTTGTTGTTTGGTTGTGGACGAAGATGGCTGTCTGGAACGGTGCGTGGGCTGTGTGAGAGCGAAGTGGTGGAGCAGCCATGAGTACTGAATAGTTTAATGTAAAATCCTTCGTTGTTTTGTGTCGCCGAGCGAAGGGCTCGTGGTTTCGACGAGGATGTGTAGGTAAGAATATGTCGTGGTGTGTTTGGTATTTTAGGAACTTTGTTTGAAATTCTTCATAAGTTTTTTGGGTTCGGCTGTTCTCTCGCGGGAGTGTCACGCTTTGAAGATGATTTAAGACTATCACTATTGCAATCTAAACAATTTCTGTATGTAAAGTTGAATTTTTAAAAGTTAATTAATAAAAACAGTCACGCCAAAAAGTTGTAAGTTAATTGAGTAGCCTACTGCAAATATCTACTAATGACACCTAAACAATCACAACTACAACTGGCCACGTAACAGGTTAAGTAAGTCAACAACGACATAGGCTTAAGAAAATCCAGACACCAAAGCGTCACATTTCTGGTGCAGTGACCAGGATATGTGGTTGACAGCAATGTATCTTCAGCAAACGACGTGCCACACTATCTTGCAATTTATGTCTTACATGTAGAAAAGACGACAAACTTTTTCACCTGACGCAGTTGCAGAGAGATGATAAAAAATAGACAAAGGCATTTGTTTATCTCAGTATTTGACCGACTTCTAATGTAGTTCCATTTCAGATGAGGTATAAGTGGTTCGTGACAAAGTGACCACTTTTTAAGACCATTTTGTATAGAACAACAGTGTTCTCCCCAGGCCCATTTTGCCGGGCGCTCCACCCAGCTAGTTTTCTTTACCACCTGGATAAGAAACAGATATTCCCATCAATAACATCAAGCTTATTCCACGATGCACCCAGCTGGTCTCGTGAACCACCCAGCTCGAAATGTTTGCTGTGGAGAACACTGAACAATGATTAAAAATTACTGTTTATTGTGACCTCCTCAAGTAAATTGTTAGTACGGCACAAACTATATATGTACTTTGATTGTCACATAGGTTGCTGTAAGTGGCAGGAAACTATAAATTATCTGCAAGGAACGGAGTAACCAATGCTTCAAAAGTGCGCAGTTTACCCTGAGCCTTCTATAGGAGTGACTTTCTTCCCATACTGCTCCGCTACAACACTTTGTTCCACAACTTACAAAATGACCGTCCTTTGCACCCTGGAACTTCACTCACTGACTTGAAAATTAAAGGTAAAAGAATTAGTTTAGCCACAGCTCAGAGAAATATGTTTTTTTTTTCTCTACACACTGAAAGTAACTATAACATATGTTGTTAAAAAAAGTAGCAGCGGTGCACACATGTAAACAATAACATTCTGTGTAAGGTAGTGGCACGCTACTTACTGCATGATGATTAATAAATTGCAGGTTGGTTACAAAGGTTACCAATGCACTTAATTAAGAACATAAAAACTCAACAAAAGAAACAGTCTTTAAGGTATCCTGAGATAACTTGGGCACATACTGTATAATGTTTACATAAACAAAGTAAATGTACATATAGAATGCAGAAAATACATGTGCTAAGGTATATGACCCAAAAATCAGTAATGTACTGATGTAGAGACTGGAAAAAATTCAAATAAAATAATGTTTTGGTATCTCAATTGTATCGAAAGTGCACAGTTACCTACGGAATATGAACTTTTGCAGCCCTGGCCATTTGGTTGTTTACAAGCAGAAGACGTTTTTATCTCTTTCTGCACTTTAGCTGAGAAAATCACATCTTCTTGCTGGCTAAAGGTAAGCAACTTAGTTCACTAAATTATTATACAGAATGTTCAAAAATTCAATGCCCAAAGTGATGGGAAGATGGAGACACATACAAATATAATTTGCCACATAACCATGTGTCGGCAACAAATAGTTTAGGAGTGATGAGTGCTCAGAGATATAAGGTGTGATTGTGAAGACACCAATGGTAATTGTTTACATTACTTAAGTATTTTTATGAATGCTGTAATAAATGTTCAAAATGAGCAGGGGGTACATGAAAACTGAAGTGTATTCTAGCCATGTCAACTCGGAGGAGGAATTAGTTGAATGGATTATTGTGACGGCCACACACAACACACACACCATGCGTCTACCAGGGAATACGGGACTCCTTGCTACGTCCATACCAACTCTGCGCTCAGGTTAATGGTGTTCATTTTGAACATTTATTATAACATTAATCAAAAATATAAAGTAATGTAAATAATTACCATTGGTGTCTTTTCAATCACACACGATACATGTGAATACTCATTAAAACTAAACTACTTGTTTCCGATACTTGGTTGTGTGGCAAAATATATTTGTATTTGTCTCCATCTTCCCCATCACTTTAGGCACTGAATTTTTGTACACCCTGTATGTGTGGGGCAGTATGTGTTTATTTCCAATTGGGTTGTTTTGATAGCACAAGAACATGTCGCTTAGCAACCTGAACGAAGTTTTTTTGAAGTGAATACCTTAATGAATTCAGGAATGCAAAAAACTGTCCTGGTTAATAATTTTGCAATAGGAAAAATATATGTATTTTGTTAAACAGCCTTGTTAAGTTCTTAACATATTGTTATGTTCAGCGTGTTTTATTTATATTAAATAAAAGCTTTAGTAAAAAATTTTATTTTAAAAATTATTAAGGCATTTTCAAAGACAAAAAGAGACTGTCAAAGGAACAGACACCATCTGTTGTTTCTTCATCCTCTTGGATGAAGCACTGCAACAGGAAAAACCAAAGAAAGAAAGAAAGAAAGTACTTGTGAAGAAGAAGGAATAAAGGGTAGTCGAGGTTGCAGAAAATAACAAAGGGATGAACCATAATTGCATGTGCTACAGCGAAGTTATTGAAGAATATTCTAGTGATGGAAGACTGTGATCTGGAAGAAAATGAACCAAAGATTGTTGCGTTGTTACCAGCAGACAGTGAAACTATGAAGGCAGGAAGTGGTGTACTAGTAAACGTTTCAAGAAGTTCAAGCAGTAATGTTTGTGCCGTTTAAAAAATTGAGGCAGATGAACATTACAGGTTTAACAATGAAAGCAATGGACCTATGCAAAAATAACTTCATTAATAACGATGGCGATGTATCGACAGTGTCTGAAGCTCAAGTCTTGGGTTGGTGGTTTACCAAATCCCGGCATCAAACAAGTTCGAACTAGTATAAAATGTTTAGTTCCATGAGGTCTATGAATAAACTAGTGAAAAAGGGTATATAAGTTAACTTAGTTGTATTTGCATATTTGTAAAATCTCAGAGTGAAACTAATACAAACTGAGTTTGAGTTAGTGAGAATGTGTGTAACTTATTTGCTTAACATACTTTATAACGTGAATCTCGAAGTTTTAATAACAACTGCCAACATTTATATAAGTTAGGAAAGAAAGTTTTTAGTAACGTAATATATTAAAAAACTTTTAATTCACTTTATAATTAACATCAGTTACTTTGTATCATGCAGATTATTTCTAAAAATTTAAGCATAAGAACTTAAATGTTATAAATTTCATAACTAAAGGCTTTAATTTTGTGTATGTAACTTATATTAATAGGTAATTTATTTTCATTAAAAACTTTAGCTATTTAAACATTTAAGAATGGAGTATCTATAAAACATGTATTAATAATGATGTTTGAAAAAGTTGTTGAATGAGAGTGCACGCCTGGATGTAGTTAGCTGGATGCACTTCCATTCCTTGCATATGTCTTCAAAGGAAACTACTGAGAATAGTAAAACATAAATAAGCAGATTATCAACAGGGTACATACACCACATAATGTTCCATATATTGAATTGGTTCAAATACAACAAGAATAGGCAAACAAGAAACTACCAAAGAAGGCAAAACAAGATGTGTTCTCTGACCCTGTTATGTCTGCCTGATGACGAACAGCTTCCAGTTCCCCAACAATGCCTTTCCCTTCTTGTCTGGAAAGCTATTGTTTTGTTTCGCCTCATCATTGCGTCACATTGTGTATTTCGTATCTGCTTGTCCTTTTGCCAAAGTAGGCCTCTATTTTGTATCGTCTGCCTTAGAGTTGTCTGTTTTTCCTTTCTTATTTTTCCTATTTGCTTGTCCTTGCTTACATTACAATAATATTTTTGGCATCTTTAAATAAAGTGATGCATTAATTTTAATGCTGTACAATTTTCATAATTAAAACTGGTATAAAATATGTAATACAGACACTGAACAAGTTCTAGACAGAGGAGACCATATATTCTGGCAATAGAAGTGACCAAAATCTAACTCTGCTCTTTGCAAACTATAGACTAAGATGTTAACTTATACGCAACTGTATTTTGGCAAGCTGTACACAACGAAATGATACGACGGATCATCAAGTGGTATAAAAGTAAGTAACAATAGCCAAGAATATTGTCGAGAGCTACACCGTGTTTACTGTTCCCCGGACAGTTGATAGTCACCAATGATGGTAGACGGTACAACCAGACTTACATGACAATAAGAAGAATGTTTAGGGCAATATGTTACTACCGTGCTCTGCTAACAGCTGGTATGAAGGTGCTCACTGTACCACAATAACATTTCCACTGACATAGGCCACTACTGCCTGTGTTCTACCATTTCATTACGTTACTGTTCTAACTGATGTTACCTTCTGTATGTATGCCTCTATTTATTCAGTTCTCAGTTACGTTTATACTGTTAGGACCAAACACTGTGACATCTGAGCTGCCTAGTGTTGTGAGAGTGTAGTGTCGGCACGGCCTGCTCACACTCAGCAAACACTCGGTTCAACTGTGTTACAAAACATACGTGCGTGTCGCTATCTCTCCTCTCCTCGTGTGTGCAAGGCCACAGCATATTCCCTTTTAAGAGTCCTTATTATGCTTGACATCACTCTGTTTACTACGTATTATGTTAAGAAAAAAGGAAAACTATTAAATGTCTGATATTACCATACCAATGAGTAAAATTTAATCCACCATACAGAGTGGGTTGGCAGATGCTTTATAGTAGACTCTTAAACAAAATAAGATACAAAAAAAGCTTAACTATTTTGCTGTGGATAAAATATTTCAATCATGCCAAGATACTGTAAAAATTTTTTTTGTAAATATTGTAGTTTATTTTTGGTTAATTTTAAACAGAAACCATGTACCAAGTGTATACCAAGTAATTTAATTCGGTGTTCAACTAAAGTCACATGTCGCAGCAGTATTATTTTGTATATTCAACTATCGTCGAATGTCACAACGAAAGAGTTAATGTGGTCTTCTGGTGCATGTTATACAAATAAATTATGTGTAAGCTACATATGGAGTACAGACTGAGTTGCCTAAAATAAGTGTGAATAAATAAAATAACAGTGAAAGAAAATGAAATTAAGCCAAGACATACGGTTAATGAGACTTTTAAAATCAAATGAAACTATCAAAAATAAATCTCAGGGTTTTTAAAATTAAGCTAGTCACTGTTAGTGGGTAGCATGCTAAACTTAAATGCAACATTACAAATATCAACGATTTCCATGGATAAGTACATGTCAGGAACAATTTTATGTTTTAAAATTCTACCAGATCCATAGTACAAAAAATTACTAACAATAAATCAACTAAAATTTCAAATGCAGTTCACTCTATTGAAGACGTTAAACAAACCCAATTTTGTTCTAGTAATGCCACATTAGCTTGGCAGCCACAATCCTGATGTGTAAAATATAATCTGTTAAGTGACACTATAATTAAATGCTCAATAACTGTCAAAGAAAGCATCAAACCACACTGAAAGTTTCTCCAACTTTGTCTTATGACCTCAGGTACTAAAACAAACAGAAGTTGTCAAAATAATATAAATTAATCTATTTCAGATGTCCAGCCCAGAAAAACCATAGTAAAACTCCCATCACAAGGGTACTTATTCACAGCACTTTCCTTTCCAATAATTGCAATCTTACATTAGCATACCAACAAGCCTATATCACATAAACTATGTTACAATAATGCTTTATGTTGAATGGATCCCTCGGCACCATTCGTGTAGCTTTGTTTTGGGATTGGGTGTGGCAGGTGCCCATTTTTGGATAGTCGTCCTAGGTTGGAACTGATAGGGGTAGTCCATTTCCTCTCCTGTGTACGGTGCGCCACCTTCCTTCTCCATTTGTCTTCAATAACTTTGAACGGCATGTCTTTTGATTGGCCCACGTCCGCCCACACAAACATATGAATGTCTCTCTTGCACACTCGACGAGTAGCCATGCATGTGCGCTCCAGTGAAAAGTAAAAGTAAAAAAAAAAGGTTGAAATCTAAATTTAACCATTCCAGGAACTGGGGAGGCACACCTGTGCCGTCAAACTAAACTTGTCAACAATACACTCATTCTGAAGATAAAGGACACTCATTACTCGAGTTATTTTAACTGCTGCAAATCATGATCTTAAACTAAAATTAAAATACAAAGTACCCTCAGCCTAAATAAACCAAATTAAATATAAAATAGAACAATTTCAGTACTGGCACAGATAAAAGGCCAAACACTACCTTACCAAACTCCAGTCAACAATACCTGAAAATAATTAGATAAATAGCAAATCCAATAAATTAAACATAAGGAAATAAACAAAATAAAAATAATACAGGAAATAAATAAGGTGTAAGTTGTGGGTGGACCGCCTCACAGTAATAAGCCTTAGACGATAACATTACAGGAGAAGATAAAATTATTCCACAAAAGTATATCCACAAAATCACAACATAACTTAAATACTGTACATTAAAATTTAAAATGTTCTAAAACTTACCTTTACATTTTAAAAGCATACATCTTTTCATTTCTCTAGCTTTTTTAAGAATTTATTTTGCAAACAAAAACAATATTTAAAATTGTTCTGGCTGTTTTGTTTAAAACCGTTTTCACTATTAAGCCTAATTATTCCAAAATTGAAACCCACAAAAATTTAAAAATTACTGAATTAATTTAATTTTGTGCACACTTGTTACGCAAATATTTAGCAAAACATGTACAGTTATTTCCAACAAAAAAATAAGGCTTCATAGTAACAACAGTTTTCAACAACATGGTCAGAATAATATTACTTATTGGTTTCAGTCATTGTTTAGAAATCAATAATCTCGTAAAATCTACAGAAATGAAAGATCTTGGCCTTAAGGCGGATTGATCCCTCTCAGATCGGATTTAAGACTTGTCTTATAAATCAGAGAATTGAGAGACTGTTTTACTTTTCTCCAGTAGCTTCATATTGTTTCATTTCATATGGCATTGTTTCTGTTATGTTTGTGACCTTTGTAGTCGGTCTCGTAAATAAAGAAATATTTCCTTGTCAGCTGATTCCCACTGCAAAATAATAATTATATTATGGTTACAACAATTTCGGAACATTGATTAAATTTGTATTTGTATCTATGCCATTCCGTGACAAATATTTTGATACAGCAATTGGAACAGAAGTTATTGAGAAGCAACTGATAAATCCAGGGTGGTAGGGATTAATAACCTTTGGGAAGGGGGGGGGGGGGTAATTGCCTTGTGCATGAATTGTGTTATAGCGCGTGCCAGGATTTGCAGCTTATATGCCAAACTGAAAAATACCTATGTTCCCAGCATGTTTGTATATTTAAAAAACACACTTAAAACAATATATTAATATTTTTAAAAATTGTGCGTGATTATTAGGGACAAAATGTGAGGGTCTTTTTCGACTATTCAAATTGAAAAAATATTTACCAAACTCATAAGACTTATTGATAGTAGGCCTATATACATGTATTTGTTGGACTTTACAACATTCCTTCCACAAATAATGCACACAGTCAACGCTTTAATTCCTCTACAAAAATTAATATTGCTGAAACACTGGACAATCATTTAATGTTCAGTGCATATAGGATATTTGGTTCTCGACATGCCGGTAAATAACTCCCTTAAGGAAAATGGTCGTGAGATATGTTTTATTTTTCAAGTTGTTAAGAATTACACATATAGTTTATTAACACATCAGTTATGTTAGCCTATGCAAAAATTTTAAGCAAAATATTGTTACAAGTTGCGGGCTAGGTACGCTCGGGGATGGAGGTCTTTGATAAAATAAAGAAAATAAAGTTAACCTAGTTTATTTACAACTGTATTTACAAAAAAACCTATGTCTATAATGGTTTACCACAATAAATGTCAAACAGAACAAATTGTACTACTATTTACATAAAGGATAAAAAAAATACATCTACATAAGTTCTCTGTATATGGAAAGGTTACTAGTCACTCACAATGGTGGACCCAATGAAAATATACCGAAGAATCTTTTCTGGCCTAGAAAAACCTTCTTCCTACTACTTGCTGCGGTCCCACTCGCTGGACACCCTCGAACAGTCATAGCAATCCAATACTGGTCACTATCACTTGAGATCGCACCAGGCTCCTGCCAGCAAAAACTCTCTCGCTCCTGCTGCAACTCCCCCTTTATACCCACACCTACATCTCGAATTATCTCGGCCAGTCTCAGTTCTCCAACCTCCTGGAAAGGCGTCGCTTCAAAGTCAAGCACCACCCAGAGAGATAAAGAGGGAAGAGGAACATTCCAGATCACGATATTTCCCTCGGTTACCCGATATTAGATGCAGGTGGTCGCAACAGCACATGGGCGACACAATGTACGCCAAACCTCTGTCTTTGTTATTGCCGCTGCTATATCGGCTTACACTGCTCTCCGATTACAGCGGCATGCAGGTGGTTATCATGGAGCAATACAATCCATGCAGCACCCGAGGAGGTCGTTTAGCGCTGCCGCCACTGTATTGTATTTCGCCGCCCTGCCCGACAGCCACTGCACCGAGGAGTGGGTGGGAAGGGGGGTGTCCTGGCTCCGCCACCACAGTATCGTACTACAACGCCCAGCCAGACAGTCGCGGCTCGCAACACTGCCCCCTCCTCAAGTTTGTTCGTCCCAAGCATACACAACAGACTCTGGTCCATCATAGAGAGCCAGTCCGTCAATATGCACAACCTTGGGTTTTCTTGTCCGAGAGCCCTTACGAACTATCCGGAAGACCACATCATTTATCTTCTTCGCAATCTGGTAAGGGCCATCCCAGCATTTCTGTAGTTTCAGACAGTATCCTTTCCGTCGCTGTGGGTAATACAGCCACACCAGCTGTCCTCCTTGAAATGTCTTTTCAGGTCCCCTCCGATCATACCTCATTTTCATCCGGTCACTGTTGACTCTTAAATGTTGCCGAGCAAAGTCATGGACTGTGCTCAATTTGCGACGTAGTTCGTCAGCATACACCATCGGTGAAGCAGACTGTTCTTCTACTGGCCTCCCAAACAGTAGATCACGTGGAAGTCGAAGCTCTCGCCCTAACAGCATCTTCGAAGGTGTTACCCTTGTGGCTTCATGGATAGCTGACCGATATGCAAGGAGAAAGAGGGGCACCTTGGAGTCCCAGTCCGTTTGATTGTCTGCTACAAAATATGTACGATTTAACCGCTCGACCATCCCATCCGACTGAGGACGCAAAGGAGTAGTTCGTGTCTTCTTCATTCCCAGAACTTTAGTCACTTCCTAGAATAACTTGTCTTCAAAGTTGCGACCCTGGTCGGAGTGAAGTTCGAGTGACACTCCAAACCTTGAGAATACATGCTCCACTAAAGCATCGGCCACTGTGCTAGCCTCTTGGTTAGGTATTGGTATGACTTCAGGCCACTTGGTGAAGTAGTCTTGAACCACCAATAGGTACAAATTCTTCCTCTCAGTAACTAACCAGAGACCCAATACTGTGCCATCCTTTCGAATGGGGTTCCGACAATGTACTTCTGAAGATGACCACGCCCTCTAGTACTTGGTCCCTTTCTCGCTGAGCAAGCATCACATGTTCGGCACCACCTCTCGACATCATCCCTGCAATGTAGCCAATAGTATCGCAATCTAACTTTGTTGAGAGTTTTATTAACTCCAAAATGTCCTCCAGCTGCTGAACTATGAAGTTCCTTCAGCACCTCTGGAACTCTTATTTCTGGGAGTACCAGCTGTAGGCGTATTTCTTTGCCATCTGCACTTTCCCAGTTCCGGTACAAGACACCATTTCTTGAGATAGAGAATCCCTTTGTGCCCAGTATGCCCTAGTTGTAGTACTTTGATCAGATAAATCGGCCCACTCTGGGCGCTGGCCTTTTCCCTTCCATTCTAGTATTGGCCCAAGAGCAGGATCCTTTCTCTGATCTTCGCCAATCGTTTCATCGCTCCAGGGAGAAGGTTCATTGCCAGTTGTGAACTCTTGGATTCTTGTTATCCGAGCAGTTGGTGTCTTCCCAGTCTTCCCTTCTTGGCGATCACAATGAAAGCACATTGGCTCGCATGGCCTCCTGGACAGTGCATCAGCATTGTTGTGTAAGCGCCCAGGTCTGTGCTGTATTTCAAAATCATACTCTTGAAGGTGCTGCATCCACCTAGCTATCTGTCCTTCTGGGTTTTTGAAGTTCAGTAACCAACGTAATGATGCATGATCTGTTCGTAGAATAAAATGCCTTCCATATAAGTAATAGTGAAAATGTGAAATAGACTTGACCATTGCCAGGAGCTCCCTGCGAGTTACACAGTAATTTCTTTCAGCCTTATGTAACACTTTGCTGAAATACTCTAATGGCCTCTCTTTTCCATCCTGGATCTGTGACAACACAGCACCAATCCCCACATCGCTCGCATCAGTGTCTAAAATGAACTGTCCATCACTACTTGGATAGCCTACGACAGGAGGTGAAACCAAAATTTCCTTTAATTTTCTGAATGAGGATTCACAATCGGAGGTCCAGAAAAATTTTCTTTTAGTCTCAGTCAATTCATGTAATGGCTTTGCTATTGTGGCGAATCCAAGCACAAAATGCCGATAGTAAGCACACAGCCCAAGGAAACTTTTAACTTAAGCACACAGCCCAAGGAAACTTTTAACTTAAGCACACAGCCCAAGGAAACTTTTTACTTGAGTCCGATCAGTTGGACGTGGCCAATCTCTAATTGCTTTTGTCTTCACTGGATCTGTTTCTATCCCTTCAACCAACACTACATGTCCCTAAAATTTCACTTTCTTTTGGAACAAATTACACTTTTTGGGAACTAGCTTCAAATTAGCTGCTGTTATCCTCTGGGGCACTGAATCAAGACGTGTCAGGTGTTCATCAAATGTCTTCCCTGTAAGCGCAATGTCATCTAAATAAACCTGACAAATATCCAAAGGTTGTTCAAATGTTGCTGGAGCATTGCACAGTCCAAAAGGCATGACCTTGAATTGCCAAGTTCCTTTCTCTTATACAGAAAAGGTAGTCTTTTCTCTATCTTTCGGGGCCACTTCACATTGCCAGTAACCACTTTTCATGTCCAAGGTTGAGAACCACTGGGATCCAGCCAGGCTATGCAGAGTGTCATCTATCCGAGGAAGTGGGTAGGAGTCTTTCCTGGTCACATCATTCAGCTGCCGGTAATCTACACAAAATCTTGTTGAGCCATCTTTCTTCTTGACCAACACAA
>PNEQ01007596.1:0-14066 GCA_003012365.1 Medauroidea extradentata | reverse complement strand
ACTTCATTTCCTTCAGAATGTCATCAACTACCTCATGTGAAGCAAGAGGCAAACGTCTAGGGGGTTGTTTGATAAGTCTGGCGTCTCCTGTTTTAATATGGTGACATGCCACAGATGTCCTACCAAGATCATGTGAACCACATGAAAAAGCATTTTGATTCTTTATTAAGAGTTCTGCTACAGCATTCTCTTGTCTCCAGTCCAGGTTTTCCTTTGTCCTCTTCAGGAGTTCTGTAAGTGGTAATGGCAGAGTATGCTTGTAATGTCAGAGTATGCTTCACAAGATCCTCCCTTAAGACCTTAGATTAAGTGGTGCTTATCTGGGAAACTTGTTTACACAAGCCAATCGTTGCCCCCTCCTCAAGACGAATTGCCTTGTCAGTCAAGTTCATCATTCTAACAGGGAAATTATTTGATCTTGATGGAAACCAAAGTCCTGGCTATAAGTACTCCATCAGGGAGGTTACTCCCTCTTCTCATAGGTTCGATTAATCCTAGATGCCGTACACACTGTCCTATACAGCGCCCTGGTATCACAATTTCGCTAGAAACGGGCAACACAGTGGCCTGACAACAAACTACAGGGCAGCTGACTGGAGACATTAATTCTGGTCGTGGTATCAGTACGAACTCTGTTTCACCTACCTTCAAGACCCCCAGTCGCGTGTCAATGCAGCATCCTAATTTGCGCAGAATATCTAGTCCCAGTAAACATGCATCTGCAATATCCGCTATGTAGACTTCATGTTCTAACCCTAGTTCACCCAATTTTAGTTGCACACACTTCTTCCCTTTCACTGGTGTTGTCTCACCAGATACAGTGGTTAACATGCACACCCCAGTACTTTGATCATGTGATTGCTGTGTGAAAGCCCTAATGATGTCTGGCCTGACGACAGTAATGGTCGCCCCTGTATCTACAACCATCTGACAGGGTACATCATCCAGGTTGTCCTCTACCAGCAATACATCAACTTCCTGTTACACCGAACGTACTCGAAGGAATTGTGGGGCCTTACCTCCAGCAATCACAGAACTTCGCCCCTCAAGACCGGTGTTGACATGTTTCCCGAATTTCGGGACTAATTGGTTGGTCTCACCTGGTTCTGGGTCTTGGTTTCTTCGCTGATATTGCCGACACTGGGCTCTCAGGTGTCCGGGTCATCCACACTCTCAGCACTCTGGCCGCTTTCCTGGTCGAGGACGGTGTTTCGAACCCAATGGCCAGCACATCTCGCGCCTCCTCTGAACACCCCTCAAGTGACAGATGGGCTAGTCTCACAATGTCTTGCCAAAGTTCTTGAAGTGACTCCCCAGGTCGCTGGCTATGGCTTCGAAGTTGGGCATGGTGGGCATGTCGTAAATAGCGGTCCCCGAAGCACAGCTCCAGGGCAGAGACTAACGTAGAATACTCCAGGCGATGTCGTTCAGGCAAAGATTGGAGTATACTGAGTGCAGGGCCCCTCAACACTGCTGCCAGGTAATAGGCACGCTGCTCTTCTGTCCAACCATTCAGGGTTGCAACAATCTCATATTGGTGCTGATATTCACGCCATGCTGTTTGACCATCATAAGGAGCAGGCTTTATTGTAATACCCTTTCCAGCCCCATGCATGGCAACCTCAGCTGTATTCATGTGCTGTGGTATTCCTACCACCGATCCTGACATAGCATAGCACCTCCCGTCGAGACGCTATCCCGACACTCCGATGGCTGACCACCTGCCTGTCACTGTAGAAATTTCTCCCATTCGATCATTAAGACACTCACCTCTTTCTGCAAGTCGTCTTTCACACTTCTGATTTCCTTTTCGACATTTTAACTAACACTGTCAATTCTATGGTCCACCAATTCACTGACATTGTCAATTTTTAGGTCCACCATTTGAGAAACACTTTCAATTTTCTTGTCCATGTACTCTATTTTCGTATGCACTAGCTCACTAATTCCCTCTATCTTCTTGTCTACATTCTCATTAACACCGTCTATTTTCCTATCGACATTCTCATTAACACTGTCAATTTTCCTATCAACACTGTCTATTTTCTTGTCTACATTTTCATTATGACTGTCTATTTTCTTGTCTACATTTTCGTTAACACTGTCTATTATGGTATTTACACCACTAATTTGGCTACTTAGTCCCTCTATAAGTGCTTGCAAACCCTTTAACTCACTAGCCATTTTTCTTGTAAACATTAACTTATAACATAAAATTTCCTACCTAATAAAAATTAACAAGTTTATTTTAAATGTCTAACCATCTACACCTAATTTTAACTTCATTTAAAACATTTAATTAAATTTTAAATAATTGCCTTCATCCCACTTCTGACACCAGTGTTACAAGTTGCGGGCTAGGTAACGCTTGGGGATGGAGGTCTTTGATAAAATAAAGAAAATAAAGCTAACCTAGTTTATTTACAACTGTATTTACAAAAAAACCTATGTCTATAATGGTTTACCACAATAAATGTCAATCAGAACAAATTACTACTATTTACATAAAGGATAAAAAAATGCATCTACATAAGTTCTCTGTACATGGAAATGTTACTAGTCATTCACAATGGTGGACCCAATGAAATAATACAGAAGATTCTTTTCTGGCCTAGAAACACCTTCATCCTACTACTTGCCGCGGTCCCACTCGCTGGACACTCTCGAACAGTCGTCGCAATCCAATACTTGCCGTCACTATCACTTGAGATCGCACCAGGCTCCTGCCAGCAAAAACTCTCTCGCTCCTGCTGTAGCTCTCCCTTATATACCCACACCTACATCTCGAATTATCTCGGCCAGTCTCAGTTCTCCAACCTCCTGGAAAGGCGTCGCTTCAAAGTAAAGCACCACCTGGAGAGATAAAGAGGGAAGAGGAACATTCCAGATCATGATATTTCCCTCGGTTACCCAATATTAGGTGCAGGTGGTCGCACCCTCACATGGGCGACACAATGTACGCCAAACCTCTTTGTTATTGCTGCTGCAATATCAGCGTACACTGCTCTCCGATTACAGCGGCGTGCAGGTGGTTATCATGGAGCAATACAGTCCATGCAGCATCCGAGCAGGTCTTTAAGTGCTGCCACCACTGTATTGTATTTCACCGCCCTGCCCGACAGCCACGGCGCCGAGGAGTGGGTGGGAAGAGGGGTGTCCTAGCTCCGCCACCACAGTATCATACTACACCGCCCAGCCAGACGGTCGCGACTCGCAACAATATTGTACACTTAGTTAACATATTTTTTCCTTGAGGGTATTCAAGAGCTGGATTGTAAAAATGTCATTACCTGTATGAAAACACATTTAAAATATATATATATATATATATTTTAATATAAGTTACTGAAAATTAACTAGCACAAGGAGGTATTGGAGGTATTGCCACAAAATGGTAAAATTTCATCACAAAACTTGTACACACATTAACAACAAAATCCAGTAACATAAATACTTCTTTTGTGCTGCTTCATTACAACAAATAACTGTTTGAGCAATTTCTTATTTCTCTTTCTGGACTGTGAATAACTTTATAGAGCTGTCTGCAATGTTCGTGGTCCTCCATGTCCTCATGTCGCGTAACATGCCCTGTGGTCTAGTAATGTTTTCAGGATGAATACCACAACTACCACGTTTCATGTTGCATATGCTGCCCCTCCGCTGCTCTTGCCACCTCACCCCCTGCGCTGACAGCTACATTTGGATCCTACAGTACTATGTCTTTATAATACATAGTTGTTCATCCTCATTGTAGCAACATTACCCTTTAGTGCTTTTAAGAGCATGGAGCACCACTTACGCTGTTATTCCAAATTATGTTTTTAAATTCTAAAGTGAGTACTGTATGCCAGACATTGTACACTGTCCAATAAATTTGATGGAAATATGTACATTTATACTAACAATTCTGAATTTTATAAAAGCAAAAAAATTCATAACTTTGGCTAAGTATGCTTTGAAAAAAATAGGCTACATAGTGGCAAAGGTTTCCAAGAAATAAATTTGTTTTACGATAGCAACTTCCTGTTATGATATTAGAAATAATATTCGCAAAAACATTACAAAACTCCTGTTATATTACATTTTGCACAAAAAACCAAGCATCTGACAGGAAAAAAATTGTTGCCAACTAAATGATAAAGCAGGTTAATCACATTAAATGTATTTCTACCTTATACAACTTTAAATTTTCATCAAACAGTGCATATTCCTTGTTATCAAAACACTGAAACATAGTATGTTTTGCACCATATCTCAAAAACTAAGCATCTAAAGGAAATAATGCAAGCACCAAAAATGTTGACAAATTGTAAAAAACATACCTCACTACATATTTCTCTATCTAGTATGGTTTGTAAGTTATCACTGAACACAACACAGTATTCTTTGTCACAACACTAACAGCCACATATTTCACAAAAGAACAATCTAACAGAAGAAGAATTGAACGGCAAAGACAATTACGGCAAAAAATTATAAACAAGAAATCCATTACATTAATCCTTTATCTTTTATAGTTTTGTATATGCGAGCTGCGATTGTGTTTCACAACAGGTGGGCCATTGGTGCGACGATTGCAGAAACAAATTATGTTCTGCATGACGAGCTGAAATCACACGCTGCGTGGAAATTTGTAATTTCTATGGTATGATTATACTATTCTGTGCCTCATATGCACATTCGGTAAAATTTGGGGTACCTACCAATGTTTTCAGAGATTGTGACCCTTATTCAGGGTGTGACAACCATTATCACAAATATTTCTTAATAAAACAATATGAAGGTATTAAACCTTATTTAGTTTACTCTCATACAGTAGAACCCTGTTATAACATTCCCACATGTAACATTGTTCTGCATATAATGTAGCGTGGCCCAGGTCCAGACCTTAGATTAATTTTACGAGTTTCAATTTAAGTTGTCATTTATAATGTAGGCCTCATGGTCATTCTAACAATGGTGTCTGAGAGTTTTGTTTGAACAGTTTATTAAGAACTTTATTTGTTAAATGCCAACACGTCAGTGGAAATTAATTTATATTTAAAGTAATCAATTTGAGTAACTGTGAACTAATTCTTCTTACAATAAGTAACATTTAATTTGGTAATTAAAAATTACTCATTTAAAGGTAAGAATAACAGTTTGCTTAATTATGTTCATATTTATTTAAAATTTAAGTGATTCTGTTTATGTCTAGTAATTTTTCAATATGTACTTTTTGCTTAAATTGTTTGCATTTGAATTCAATGAAATTATGTGTGTTCATTGTTAAAACTTGGAGTGTGAGGACAAAGATAGCAATCTAAATTTAGTGTTTCCAGGAAAGGTTGCTATATTTCAGTGCAAAACTGGCCTATAAACACAAACGTTAAGAATTTACCACCATATTTGGTTGCAACCAATAAGATCACAGACTGTTGCTGATTGGCCACATCAAATTTTAATTTAATGTTTCTTTCACCTAGCAACAAGGTTAATACTAAATATATTTGTATATAATTGATTTGGAAACCAAAATGTTAATGTTCGTAATTATGTGGAGATACCAAAAATTCAAAATATTCTTTTAATTATGTAAAAACGTACTATTCTAAATAGTTTTCTGTAAAGGCCGCGGGACGACACCACTGATGGGCAACACCGGTAGCTTGCGCGCTAAGTCGAGAGGAGTCGTTGGCGAGATGTAGCCCGAGACGATTGTGTGTAGTGAGCAGCTTGATCTTGTTCAAGATGTTGTGAGCAGAGCCGGTTGTGCAGGAGTGGAGTGACTTTGGAGGGTTCTGCTGGCAAAATGCCATGAACGGGTGGTTCTGAGGAATTAGTACTGATTTATTTCGTGAATAATTTGTAAAGTTGGGGTTTTCATTTATTAGGAACTGATAAATTCTCTGTGATCACCGGCACAGTTTGTTAAATGTAATTTTTTTTTCGGTTTGCTCAAAAGGATGCCTCCCGGCAGACTGAGTTTAAGCAATGTATAAATTTGAAACGTAATTCATTTAATAAACCCCAAAATTTTGTAAAAAGTTCTGTTCTGTTCCTTGTCTCGTGCTACATAGTGATAATCTATGCCCTTTGTGTTGATGTCGCTGAGCTAGTCGTGGACGTGTAGCAGTAGTAGCTGACGCGCTACAATAACATCACATTTCTTTGGTCCCATCATTTTTCCATAAAGCATAATGCTTTCATTTCCTGCTTATAACAACACTGGTATTTTTATTTCCTGCATTTAACATCACTTTTTTTCTCAGACATTAACCACAACATGGGAAAAATTTTTATTTACTGTATTATTTTAGATAAAATAACTAAGCTGTAGACTAAAAGCAACCATAAAAAACAAATTAATGTCTGGGAAAGTATTATAAGTGTACTTTACAGTGATATTAAAGACTGTGATCCTGAATATGACAATCATGAACCAACAGAAGACAAGTGGGAGAGCCTCTATTATACACACAATGTATGTATTCATATTGTTTCTGATAACACAGTAACTACAGCCTCCTTGAATCTCATTACAGGCTTATTTACTGTAGCCTACATAAACTATCAAATTTTAAGTAACTTTGTGTAATATCCATTTATTGGTGTAAAAATATTGATTCCTGCTTATAACATTTTCCTGCATATAAAGCTTTTTTTCACAGGTCCCTTGACAAATGTTATAACAGGGTTATACTGTATTAGCAAACCCATACTTAATTCTATGGAAGCCTTTGCATTAATTTCTGGCAAATATAGTAAATTAACAAGGTGTTGCTTACCCCCAGGGGCTCCAGTTCAACGTCAATTTTAATGCTCAACTCCGTGTCACACTTCACATGAAGAACAGACAGACACGTGCTAATGGGCTTATAACCTGTGGGGTTCGTACTACCACAAAATAAACCAGTAATTCCATTGTCTCTATTTATTTTCATTATGACATATTCCAACACCTTTAAGAGCAATTCCCCAACAGAACTGCCTCATATAACACAATAATAGCAGTGCGCATCACACAAACACTTAACATGTCGCACGTGGGCTTGTTATGTCCCACCGCTGCACTAGAAGTGCTGGGTTCAAGTGTGTATCTCTAGAAGGTCTTTAAGGCAGAGAGCATGAGAAATTGGTGTGATCCTTCTAGAATTGTTTGAAACAGAGATATCCTTGATCCAGCGAGCGACTACTGGATGAGCCAACACGGAAAACTCTATAACTCGCTAGCGCAGGGCGCCATCTTTGTATAATTAGAGGGTAAGGCAGATATCACTCGCCTTACTGGATATTAGTAGGTTGGTACACAGGGTGATCTCATGAATGGATGAAGGCAAAATAATTCAGTTTCATTGGGCATTTCTATTCATGAATACAAGTTACAGCATGATGAACATAACACTTTCTTTGGTACAGGGTCTACAATCAAGGTTTGAGTCAATCACAATTTGACGACATACATTCTTACACTGGAGTCTCAATATGAGACAGACAACAAGGGTAGAAACTAAAGATATGACACATTGACCACAGGGCATACTCTGACGAATACAATTTTACATGGCACTCCAGTCCGTTCAGATACTGGGCAAAAATTAAGGCCTAATCGTGGCCGAGAATGTGTGGGCGATCATCTCTTTCATCCCGGGAGGTTAACAGTATTCAATGTCTCTTTACAATCTGTGATGCTTCACTAATAACAAATACTGGGTTACTTGTAATTATAAAGCAATCTCTCTGATTCCGGGGAAAGTTTACTACATTCCGTAACTTTCAATAGCATTTACAAGACTGGGAAGTGCATGATAACACATTATAACTGGCAATGTGCATGGAGGCAAAGTACTAGACATTGTGACTTGAAGAGCACACAAGTGAGATTGCCATGCTTAGAAGGTTAAGTCTCAACTCAAACATGAATGCGCAGGTTAGGCTTACTTGCCGAGTCGTCCTGGCTAGAATGAGAGTTTGAGGTGAAGGTGGGGTTGGGAGAGAAGGCTTTGGCTTCCTTACCAGGCAGCAACCCACTATGAGGGAGAGGTGGTCGGGGCTTCGGCTTCCTTACCAGGCAGCAACCCTCTATGAGGTAGGAACAGGGAGTGCCAGGCTGACCCAGCCTGAAGGCCAAGCCCCTGACGACTGACTAGCTGGGGCACAGCGTCCTCTTTATATACCCCTGAGGGGGGGCTGAAAGTACAGTCATCAAAATGGCCACCGAGCCGCTCGAGGCTGTCTGCATCTACAGGTGCGTAACACTCGCATAAAAGAAATACTCTCTCGCGGCACAAAGTTACTCTGTTACAAAAATAAACTTCCCGACTTGAATAATAAATGCTCGTATCGCCGTTCAACACTACAATTAACACACAAGAAAACTTGAATAATCATAAAACACATTTTCAGCAAAAGCAAACAAGTTCAATTTTTATTTACGTGAGTATTTCTTGTTATTGCTGTTTTAGTGCACTTTTACAGAGTCTACGCACTGGATTGGCACTACTGATAGGCACTCGACCGTATTTTGTAAATAAACACTGGTACAGGTTAACAAATGTTGCAAAGGCAGTTATACATGAAAAATACCCATTGGATAATCACTTGGACGTAAATAAATACGTTTTATAAATGAAGCTTTGTCTTCATAACCTTACATGCTAACATATTATCCATATGTAAAAATAAACTGCAATACGGCGATCGGCAAAGGTGCGGGCGAATACTACTGCCCTCAGGCCTAAGTGGTAAAAGTGTTAAAAACTGGAGGAGAGCGTTAACGTAATTTATAAGTGGACGTAATGGTGTCGCGTCAAACACGCCATTAAGGATACAACTTGTCACAAACGTTGACGGGCCCGACAGGCATTGGTAAATAGCTCCAGAACAAGCTGAGTACAATGCTATTTGATTTATAACTCTGGATTAAGACAGTAAAAATGTATTAATTCTCCCAATAGCTTGCAAAAAACAAAATTGCTGCAACTGTTAATGTAAATTTGGCAATCATTAAGAAACCAAGCATGATATAATTATATTATTGTGGTTTCGAACTCATTATATGCTAGGGAGGTCACACACAAAAAATTATTTTTTTCTAAAATTGTCAAGCACCCAAAAAAAAAAAAAATTGGCATATTTTATATGGATTGACTCACAACTGAATTATAATGTTGTTTACAATTACCGACGTGCTGGTGGAGAGGTGGTGGATGTGACGACAGAAGCAGATGGAGAGGCCTGTGTCACAGGCAGACCCGGCCACAGGTTAGCAGATGTGATTGGTGAACATCATGATGGCCCAAAGGGCAAAAAAATTACCAGTTGTGTGAATAAGTGACAAAAATTACATATGCAAAAATAAGGTTCTAAAATTTCCAGAAAAATTGATGAAAGGAAAAAAAGCATCTCATGCTTAGATTGCAGTACAGGGTTATATGGACATTTACTCTCTCTTTCCAATCCACGGTAACTGCCATAAGCACTGTCCTTGTATCAGCGAGCACTGTTGCCAAAAATTCTAAAATTTTCACACTGTAACTCTGGTCTTAAAATTTTTGCATATTGTACAGCATCCAAACGTGGATTGGGTGATAAAGTTAGTTCATCATTTACCTACACCATTTTAAGGAATTTAAAAAATTAAAAACAAATATTTTGAACTTGGTACTGTTTTTATGCATCCTTAAATATATCATATCATTACTAATGAATCAAAGGCAAAACTGTATCAAGATTTTAATGGTGTGTAATTTCATATATCTGGACGCCAACGAAGAAATCTGAAGGCTAAAATTATTTTTCTATAGTTGTACTGAAAATTTTCTTTATCGTTATGTACACTTTCTAACAAACTAAAACATCCAAAAGTTGGTCAGTGAGAAACATTTTTGCTATCAAGTTATGTGGGGATGAAAGTGAGGAAGTTGTTTGTAATAAGGTAAATCTATTTTTAAAAGCAAACCCCACCTCAATAGCTTTATCCGTTCTCTTGTAAATGCTGTGAAATATGTTATGTCATGTGCTTGCCACACGTTCGCCCTACAAATTCAACAGTTGAGTGTCGCTCAAAGTGTTGGGTGCTGAAGAGAAAAAAACGTTCAGTTATCTATGCTGACTATGATGTTAAATCAACAATAGTTCCGGCATCTTGTAAACAAGACAGTGTGATTAAAGATGGCTTCACGGAAAGTTGTGTGATTTGTCTCGGTCCTCCGGTGTGTTGTATTTTTTTTGGTTGAACAGAACATTTTGGTCCTTTCTCAGGTCGGATAACCTCGTACATGTTATTTAGCGATAAAGTACGTGTGGAACTCTCGGCTAAGTGTTTGTCTCAAATATTCACAACATTTCCAGGTTGTGTAAACAAACTGATTTGATGAACGTTTTCGATCGGCGCCGGGGGGAGAAATGGATTGTCAAGTCTCGTCATCTACGTGGAAGATTGATTGTATGCATGGATGGTGTTTTAGTTGTTTGTTTCCATTTTGAGTGTTCTTTTGTCTTGATTTACGGCTCCGATAGACAAAGGTCTACATTGCAACTTTGCTTACTCCATGTTATTCGCATTATGTTCTCTTGGGATTTTTTGGTCTCTAAATAGTCGTGTTTGTTACTACATATCTGCTAAACTTTATTTGAGCTGTGCATCTTGGCGATATTTTGTCTATGGTTTATTTATAGCGGAAAATGAGTTTCAAGGCTTTTTTGTTGCAACATAAGTTTCATGAATCAAAACTGAAACACATTCAGGACAGAGTTAATTCGTTGACAAATGTGGCCCTAGAACAACTTACTGTAGGTAAGTTAAACAAACTTAGATTATTCCTTGATCAGCTGAATCATGTTGACAGTGCTGTAAATGCTTTAGATGCACAATTTCTGCAGAATGAGCCCCTACCAGACAATTTTGATGAATCCTTGTTTTTTGAAAAGCAAAACGACTGTTTGTTAGTAGTTTCCGATATTAGGTCTGCACTCAGTCCTGTCTTCACAGAACATGATCACAGAACATGATCAATGTCAACCAACTACTTATGTTTCTTCTACTATGAACGTTAATTTGCCCAAATTAAATCTCCCCACATTCACAGACCAATGGGAAGACTGGCCTACATTCTCCCAGTTGTATCAAGCAACAATACACGATAACCGTGCCTTATCTGACGTAGAAAAATGTCAGTATCTTGTTAGCAGTTTGAAAGGTGATGCTGCCCATTTAGTCCAGAACCTACCAATCACTAGTGAAAATTATAATATTGCATGGGGATTGTTGTTGTCACAATATCAGAATAAAAGATAGCTTACCACTCTTTATATAAATAGGATCCTTGAGTTGAGTGCTGCAAGTTCCTTCAATCATAAGTCAATATACAGTTTTGTCCACGCCTTCAATGAGAATTCGAGGGCACTGGAAGCATTTGGTTACAAAATCACTGAAAATAACCCTGTCCTGTCAACTATTTTGTGGAAAAAATTGGATCAAGGATTGCGTCTACGGTTTGAGAAATCTCGTGTCCAAGCCCAGGATGTCCTCCCAAAAGTTTCTGAGCTGGTGGAATTTTTGCAGTCTGAAGCGTCAACTATTGATAGTGCCCAAGATGTGGGAACAAAGTTTGTTACCACAAAAACTGAAAGGACTTCTTCGAACACCTCAAAATTGACAAATACACAGTACCAAAGGGCTGTTTTTATGTCAAACTCTGAATCAAATTTCAGGAAACCTTGTATAATGTGTCAACAAACAACTCATTCTAGATATTCATGTCCAGACTTTGTTCAAGCCACTCCATCAGACAGGGATGTTATTGTGGGGGACAAGAGAGACTGTTTCAATTGTTTAGGCACTTCCCACAGGTTGGCATCTTGCTCTTCCACCAGTACCTGCATGAAGTGTAAATGCCAAATCACGACCTTAATAACACACCTGGTGACTCACAAATACCTAATACTAGTCAAGATGATCAGTTTGTTGGTGTGTCTGCGCATAAGTATAAAACCTCGGTATTGTTGGCTACCGCATTGATTAACCCTTTAACTGCTACGTCCGTACATATACGTTTCGTATATGCTGTTCTTTCTGTGCTACGGCCGTATATTTACGTTTTTGCGTTACTTTCTGGGTGCTACGTCCGTATATTTACGGGATTAGTTTTATAATTATTGTAGTTACTTCTGCTGCTATCTGTTTTCGGCTACATAAAACACAAGATGGAGGTAATTTTAGTTACATAACTAGAGTGTAGATGGGGCAGTATGCGTTGTAAGTGTCGTCTCTAGTCTCGTGTGCTGTCCATTATCGATAGTATTTTTCCGCTTACAACATGCTGCTATCTACTGGCTGCTATGATAACCATCGGCAAACTAACTTTACTTTCATGACTATTGTGTAGATGTCGCTGTGTGTCATTCTAGCATGTTTTCAGTAATAGTATTTGGCGCGAGCATATATTCATCTAATGTTTTGCCACTTTGTAAAGTTGCAGGGTGAAATAATATCTAACTAATCTTGTTTTCATAGGATCACAATTTTGCTTTGTGTATAATACGAGTTCCTTCAAAATAATTTGTGGGTGCGGTAAATATTTTTACAATTACAATCTGACAATATTTTTATTCAAAACTGAATTTTTATTGGGAAGTAATAAAAATTTTACCGTGAAATGCAATGGCTAATTATAGTGGATATGTCTGTCTTACAGAAGTCGAAGCAAAACGAATGTGCGAGTTGATTTCTACAGTAGAGTCAGATAGTGACAGTAATGAAAACATTGTTAGCGATGGTGACAGTGAGACTGAAAGTTTTCCAACTTCAAGAAAACATCCCGAATCGCAAAATTGCATACCGGATTTACAGTACGAGTGGGTAAGTGATGATTTTGAGCCAAAAATTTGTTTATTTGACAGAAAATTTTCTGGTTTTCACACTGAAAATCTAGGCGTAGACAATGACTCCACAGTCCTTGATTATTTGGAGTGTTTTGTTACACCTGGCATCACAGGAAAAATAGCAGCAGAAACAAATAGGTATTTCACATACTGTATCTAACAAAAAATGTGAACTTCAGTCAATTTTCCAGGCTGCAAAAATTGAGTGAAACAGATTGCGATAAAATGTATGCCTTTCTAGCCGTCACCTTTCTGGTTTCTCATAACCAAAAGCTACAGTTGAATGACTGCTGGTCTGTAGATCCTCATCTTCACACACCCATTTTCGGGAAGGTAATGCCACGGGATCGGTACCTACTTTTGTTAAGTTTGCTTCACTTCTGTGACAATGACGAGGAAGAGAAAGACAACCGTCTTTACAAACTTCAAATGATCATCACAGACTTGAAAGAAAACTTCAAAAATAATTTTACACCTTTCCAAAACTAATGTATTGATGAATCCATGGTTCTTTTCGAGGGGTGACAGTTTTCAAACAGTTCATAAAAACAAAACGACGCAGGTTTGGTGTGAAATTATTAGTTTTAGTTGACTGTGAGACAGATTACGTCCTTGACTTTGTTTACACAGATGCTACAACAATTCTTATCGATGTAGCTATTGTAAGGTGTTTGGCCTGTCCCACCCTTAACAAATTTCCAAATTCATTCCTTATGTGTGATTGTAGTAACTCTTTTGGCTTAAAAGTAAAATGAAAACATTGTTAGCGATGGTGACAGTGAGACTGAAAGTTTGCCGCCTCCAAGAAAACATCCAAATCGCAAAATCGCGTACCGGATTTACAGTACGAGTGGGTAAGTGGTGATTTTGAGCCAAAAATTCATATATTTGACAGGGAATTTTCTGGTTTTCACACTGAAAATCTTTGAATCGACAATGACTCTACAGTCCTTGATTATTTTGAGTGTTTTGTTACACCTGACATCACAGGAAAAATAGCAGGAGAAACAAATAGGTATTTCACATATCTAACAAAAAATGTGAACTTCAGTAAATTTTCCAGGCTGCAAAAATGGAGTGAAACAGATTCCGACGAAATTTATGCCTTTCTAGCCGTCACCATGCTGGTTTCTCGTAACAAAAAGCTAAAGTTGAATGACTGCTGGTCTGTAGATCCTCTTCTTCACACACCCATTTTCAGG
>PNEQ01007595.1:0-34042 GCA_003012365.1 Medauroidea extradentata | reverse complement strand
ACGACGAATCAAATGCTAGAGATAGGAGATATTTTCCGAAACGGAAAAGACAGTGGTTTTCACACAAATCTAGGAAGGAGGGACAAACCCAAGACCACAGACGAAACCAGCGTAGGAATTCGTCGAGATCTAGTTCGAGGGAACGTGAGAGTTCGAGAGAAGAGAAACACAAACGATCCGATTCCAAGAGTTCTGGTAGGAGGGGGTCGAAACACCGCTCAAGGTCGCCTCAAAGAACCAAAGTCGAAGGTTACTTTGACCTAAAGAAGCCTTTAAATCCGAGCGCACCTCCGTTCGAAGAGCCTGGAGGGAAGTGTTAACAAAGACGAGATCGGAAATCTTCGACCTGACGACTATCCCGCTATGCAGAATGGATTACGAGAATAACAACGAGAAACAAGAAGACAAGATAGAGGAAGAAATCATGAAACTTAGTACACAGCAGATTGGTGTCATCAGTTGAGAGACGTTCACGCTACTGTAAGAAGTCAAGAATACATCAGTTTAATATTGGGGACCTCGTGTTAATCAAGAAGCATTTTGTTTTGAATTTTTGGGAGCAAGATAATTCACAAGAACTGTTACGAACTAGTAGATCTAGCTTCCGGCGTAGTTAAAGGCAAGTACAACGTTACACAGTTGAGGAAGGAACTATGTTACTCTAGAGGAATAAATTTGAGTTCACATTATACTATATAAAACATTGATATACGTACTAAAACGGCCTACTGTGGATTAAGCAAATGTTGAGGTGTGATTTGTACTATTTGACTTGTTTACGACTTTGCCTGTGTTATTGGCGTACTTGGTGACTTGCCCTGGAGACAGTAGATCCCAGAGGTTATGTTATGCACCGGCGTGGAGTCTATTAAGTGTGCTTGGTCACTTACGCTTTTTGGTAGTCGTAATTCGTTGAAAACGACAAGAATTTATTGGTACAAAATTTTGCTTAAATGTTTGATATGTTAAAAAGGCAATCGGTATGTTTAGTACCATATGTGAACAAACATAAACAGATATCTAGATAGCCAATAAACACATAGACGTATGTATGCTCCTGTGTTGTCAAAAAGAAACTTTGCCTGCCACATAGACAAGAAATGTTATTTTGATCTACGGTGTTGAAATCAAAAATCACGATACGGCTGTTGGATATTTCTCTGTGGATTATAGACGTAAGATAACCATGTGAATGAGAATAATTACAAAGGGTCCTGATAAAATATTGTAGCCAGTGAATGATGAACCATTTATTTGAATTCTGCACTCTAATATCTCCTAATTATGTAAAAGCTTTTACTTAGAGTATACGTACTAGTGACTACTTCCATAGAAGTTTTCTATCTTGTATATTCTGAAACGTTTATTTCTTGTTTTGCTTAATGTCTCTTATTGACAATACATAGAGGTAAGATAGTAATTTTTTTTTCTCGTCTACACAGACAAGGAAGAACACTTTTGTCTGCATGCTGCAGATTTTTCTTTTCATTCCTGGTAATAAACAAATACACTTAGTAGGTATTTCTCCACAATATTATCAGAATGACATGGGAAAGTGCGTTTTAGCGACGAGGACACGAACTTCTTCAGGGAACCAGAGAAGTGTAGTGCTAAACGGATTTCCGCAAGTGTTCGCCGAAGTAGTGTTTGTGTAACCCTACGATCATTTTTGTTTTATTTTTCGTTCTGTTGGTGAAAAAATGATCACAGTGTCAGCGATGGAGAAGAATTGAACATCGTGCAGAATGTCGATGAAATGAAATTAGTAAGATACATTCTTAAAATAATTTTGAATTGGGTAACATGAAAGATAATTTATTTTGTTTCAATATTAAAGTTGGTACACCTGATATAAACTATTGTGACATAGTTAAAGACATTTACCTTGAGTAATGAAAAGAGAGAAAAAAAATTAAATGTATTAGTTTTAATATTTTAAAAGGGTAATATATATTTTTATGTGTGAACTTAAATTTCAGATTTATTCTCAGGGAAAACTTGCTTAACAGAAGTTAAGGTAATATTGATATCACATAGAACGGGAATGTTAATTGTAATTATTTACCTGGTGTAAATAATTTATTTATTTATTTTTTGTTTGTGTTGAAAAAAAACAATTCAAAGCAATTGGAACTTTATATATACACAGTCCTGTATACAAAGCAGGGAACTTTCAATTCCAGTGCAAATATTATTGTCGCTTTACACCAATATTGTATAAGAAAGTTAAATATTTTATTATTTGTTATTTTTGAAAAATTTAATTATAATATTCATTCGCAATCGTTTAAATATCGCCTACTGAAGACTTTTACAATTAAAAAAAAAATTTTAACTAAAAGTTTCATGTCTGTGCACAGATATTGCTTAGAATTTTATTATGTCTTTGACAATCAGGTAATGTAAATATTTAAATAAGTAATTGTGCTATGGTAGTAATATTTATCTGTGACTAGTGTTAATTTAAATTTTTATGTTTGTTAAATGTATGATATATATTTTCAGGAAATGTTTTACTAAGCATACAATTTTGTAAAGGTTCTTACTAGGAAAAACGTAATTTAATTTAAAAATCAGATCATTTGCAGACCACACATTAATCGATTTTTGGCTAGTAGAAATAATACCTTCCATGTTCACTGCGTTTTTCGAAGCAGAATTTTTGCCTTCACTTTGGAATCAACAAGAAAGAAAATTCTTTTAATATAGAACGTCGAAGGGAAGAAAATGGAAGAAAAATCTACGTAGAGGTCCGGCTACGAAGACTTTCTCGAGTAAGATTATGCCTCGAGACGACTTTTTTTGCCTTATAATTCCTTTTGAAGAGATTCTACGAGACCTGGCGCTGCATTTGTTCCTGTTGGAAAGCAGCGGGGAAATTTTTTCTACGACTGAAGAGTAGAAGATATCCAGGCCTTCTCGTTTCCGTCTTCCAGGAAATATGTTGGGTGGATCCTAGCCTGGCATTACCTCTTACTGGCCAACTGGGAGAAGAATTGTACGACATGGAGTACTACGTTTCCCTTGATACCATTATTCTTTTATAACTTCGAAACTCAGGAGAGTTTTCGAAATTTCTTTCTTCACGGTGGAGACTTCAACGGTAAGCAGTCCCAGCCCTCCCGTAACGACAAGAAAAAAATTCCAAACCATGAAATAGTTTCAGAAATTGTGGACAACTCTGTTGAAATTTAAATTTTGAGGATATTAATTTTTTTAAAGTAGTGCAAAATTTTAACCCCACGAATACTCTGGATAAGATGTCTCAAGCTGAATCCTCACAATTTTTGCAGTATTTCTTAAAAACGAACAGAAGAATTACTCTAAATTATATTGCTACAAAGTAAAGAAGTTTCAAGGAAACGTTACCCTACCATTTTAGATAATATTGTGGAGGAAATAATAAGTTCATATTTTTCTTTGACTCATCATACTGAACTAACATCCAACATTTAATTTTAATTTTATTCTAATAAAAATTCACAATCTGGTAAGAGTCTAGGAAAGCAAATATTTAATTAATACTCAAATTTGTTTTCCATTTCTTAAGTTATAGTCTCTCATAATTGCAACGTCATTAATTTTTTTTTTTACAATAATACGTTACGGAATCTTATTGATGATCCAATTTGTTTTTCTTTATGAGCCCTACTAATATTCTTTTAAGGTTATATGTAATGAATTTGGTTCTTTTCACACCACTTGTTTTCTCTCAGTTTATCATAATTGTTTCAATTAATTTTATTTTACCAAGTCGTACAACCCAGGGCTCATACACTAGTAAAATAATTGGTAAGCTATATCTGCCCAAGTTAAAGTTTTTATTTGGAGATATTACAGAGAGTAAACGTGGAGAGAGCAAGGTTATGTTACACGGCATTTAGTTCATTTTCGTTCTGTCCCGAGGGCTCATCCACCTCCTGTCAGCCACTCTATCCAGAAGCATAACGTATACCATGTAATGTTTCTTTGTTATCCGTGTGCTACCTTTACTCCATAGTTAACAGGGTGGGCCTATATGCCCCGGACCTCATCACTGGCTGGTACTCAACCGTGCTCAAGTTTGTACGATACCTTCATGGTTAGTAAAACGAGTCAATCGTTTTCCGGGTATTTTTTCGTTTGTTCCCCCCCCCCCCTCGTTGTGAATGTGTACGGCTCCAGGACCCACTTCCTAGAACTATGAGAGTAATGTATTTGTACATGTGAGAGGTAAGTACATTACATTGGCATGGGGTTCGGGCAACAGTTTCCCCTTCAAGACACTGGGTTCCAATAACAAAGAACGTTGTAAAAATCTTTGGCTGCCAGTCCATCGTCCCTGCAGATCCATCCTCATGCTCTACTAGAGGAGTTTCCCCTGCTGCATCCAGAAGTGTGCCTACCCTACTATCCCATGACTCTCTTTAAACCTCTCTTCCCGCATTGGGCCATTACGAACCATATCTGCATCACCTATATCCTATCTGGTGTTACCAATGACACCACTCAAAACACAATAAATTTTCCATCGTTGCAGCCTTCCCGTGCGTTAACTGCTGACATTGCAATGTGTGGCATTACATCGGTTGCAAGTGTTTATGTGTGTGCAGGAATTATTCATTAGAAACAACATATTATTTTCCAATGGCGATGGTCATTATTTCCTCCAAAGAATATTTAAAGCGGGCGAGAGTTGCCCTTGAATGGCCACATGCTGCTAGTGTCTAAAATTCTGAAATTGAATGCAGCTTATATTGGTATCATATTAGAGCGAGTTAAAAGTTAATATGGACTGAAAAGTGTTCAAAGAAATATTTTAAATCCAGATTACTGTGTAAACATGTACTGAACTCAGACTGATCATTGGGAAGAAATATCTTTCAGCCCAACAATGAACTAGAGGACAAGTTATTCTCAAAAAAAGCCATCGTTCCTAAAACTGTAGGCATATGTCACATATAGCATCATATAACAATAGAAGGGTAAAGATACTACAGTTTATTACAAGCAATGTTGACTTAAATTATAATCGCTACTTTTCAGTGGCTCGAGTGATAAGTAATCATATTCATATGATGACATAGAAAATTGAAAACAAATAGTAAAGAATTCAGATTAAAATCGTTCAAACTGTCAACCAGCGTTCAACAATTTGTGTTACAGAGATAAGCTATTATATAAACATGTCGCAAGACTTCGGATGTGTTAATGTTCGGGGCAGGAAGGATACGCAATGAACTGGCAATATATTTTAGGTAGGGCTTAAAATGTGACGAAATAATGTAAGCACCACGTAACTACATTGCCGGTATGGCAAAATGGAGCCTCCTTATTGGTAGTTAGCATTTCAGAGAGTTGTGCATACCGCTGCTGCCATAAACCTAGCAAGAAGTTCCAACGTATACAAAGTTAGGGACTGTGCCACCTGCAAGTGTCTCTCAAGTGGGCTATTCCTTTGTTTCCATTTGCAGTTTCTGAATCAAGGAAGGAGTAAAATTGATGGTGACTGAAAAATTTTTTATAGTTATGGGATAACGACTAACACGGGTAACTAGGATAACATTTTTATAACAGGCATCAATGACTACACTGATTAGAGTATCATTCGGTGGTTTGGAGAAGTGGAAGGGAGGATTGTGCGTGAAAAATGTTTACATTAGCAGAGTCTCTACAAACATTTCATCGCTTGTGCGCAATTGTTTTCTTGTTCCGACACAGATAATGGACCATGGCGAAGTGTGCGATGTCATGCGGCCTTTCTTTCTTTACCTTCTGTGTATTCTATCTTGACACACTAAAGCACGGCCTACTTTACTCACGTTCCCATGCATCTACATGCATTCTGGTAAAAATGACACATTACTGTGTACCAGTGTCAAGAAAAAACTGTACATCACATGACAAATATTTCGACTAAAGTTTCAATAGTACAATTTAGAGAAATTAATGCATTACACATTCTTGAAGAAGGTGGTTTTACAGAAGAATGGACATATGTTTTATTTATTGCATCGCAAAATGCTAATCAAAAATTCATAATTTAGTACAATATATTCTGCAGCTGTTCTGGTTAGAAGAAGTAAGCATGAATAAGTATGTATCGTTAAAGAGCAAGTGTATGCTATAATGTTAAAATTATATATTGCAATGGAATGATTGATATTCCAAATAGTGAATACAAGTTGAGGTAGTTTTGTGTCGTCTTCTTAAAAAAATTCCTAGTTGATCTTAGCAGGGCGGGCGGAGATCTCGTAAATATTAGACTATGACATAAAACAGAATTTAATGCTCAAATTCATCATATACTTTGTGCTGAGATATTGTTTCCTTCCATAGATTGTTGCAAGTAGAAATAGCTTATGGCAAAAGTTTTCCACACAGAAAAAAATCTTACACATTGGGAGTTTATGTCTGATAGGGCTACTTACTTGTAAGGCATTCAAATTTCACACGTAGATTTATGTGAGAACGTGCCAGATATTGTACGATATGTGCACTCTCATCGTGCCAGATATTGTACGATATGTGCACTCTCATCGGTTTTCTGTACTGTCATTTCGGCATGTGTTTAGGTCAAGACATTTTCCGTCTTGAGAAAGTAGAAACTTAAAATTACGTAAATTACTCTCAAGCAAATGAAATCATACAGTCACGCAAGTGGGTTCGATCCACATTGATTTTTCCAATCTTAACATCTGAAATCTTCGGCGAGTGTACTGAAAAAAATTATTATTTATTATTAAAAGGTATGCGTTGATTTACAACGTACTAAAGCCTACTACAGTTGCATATTCCAATCCTATATTTTAGTTACATACAATATTTCAATAAGCTCAAGCCTATTTAGAGAAACTTGTTATGCAGACAACATCGAGTTTATTTAAGATAAGCGGTCTGCCTACGGCTATGCCCGCAAACCAGTTTATGAAGGTAATATTCTTTAATTAAAAAAATATCACTTATATATATAGGCCATGAAAAATAAGGTTGTTATTATGTACTGATCTCAAACCTTACCATCTTAATAACAGTGACTTGACACCTGTGTGCCAACCTACATTCGTATCTTCTCCCCTCAAAATGACACAATATCTTCAAATTTCTGAAATGATGCGAGCTGACATGTTGAAACTCACTGCTTGAAATGTCTCTTCTCTACACTGGAAGGGAGTCCTTTGAATGGTGACAATTCCAGTAAAGTAGTTGGCCCGCAGTTCTTGTTGGTTGGGATACCAGCCACATGTCGCAGCTGCACTGAAATTTCGTTGATTGTGTTACCAGCCCCATTTGTCAACTTCACTGAAGGTTTTCCAACTGCCACAACATTAAACTTCCTTTTATCCTGTTTACTGGCAGCCTCTGTTGAATGTCCTTCACCTATTGTGATACAGTTTCTTTTATCTATCTAGTTCTGATTCTTCTTGTGTCGCTATTGTAAGAAAAGTTTAGGTTTTAATTCCTCCTGGCTTGTGTCTACTCTCGGGGTTTGGTTCTCCTGGATCTCATCTGGCCGTCTAATTATCGCACGTAGCTGTTCAACGTGCTGACCTCCTTGCTCGTCCCTGACCTAGTACATTGAAAATCCTTTCCCTAGCATGACCCAACAAGATATCCATTTGAGAGTCACTCATGTATTTTTGCCTACAACCAACTTTCTAAGTTTTTGTTTTTTGGTCTGAATATTATTTCCTACCAGTTCATTGCTTGAAAGATGACAGGGAGGTGTAAATAAAATATCTATTAATTTTTTTCTCGCAAATGTGGCCATCTCCTGTGATCTGAATGTAATTCCGTTGTCTGCTAATATGGTATCTGACCATTCTTTGCTTCCGAAATGTCTCTGAGTTCATTAACGACGGTTATGGCAGACATTCCTATTCTTTATCTTCTGATCTCTGGCCATTTAGAAAAAGTATTAGTCGCTAGGAGAAAGATAATTCCCTGAAATGGACCAGCAAAATCCAAATGTAACCATTACCACACTCTAAAAAAATTGTTTGTAAATTTACCTGGCGTGCGTATAGAAGTGCTAAGAAAGTAGGTATGGTTGAATAGTTTCCCAGACATCCATTGTAGCACTCCTAAACCATTTTATAAAATATTCAAATCTATACTGAAGATACCAGACTTGTACTGTAACAACTGTAAAAGTTTGCATATTTACAATATGAAGTATGGTAACTGTACCATACTGCGTCTGGGATAATAACTTCCTAAACATTCAAGGAAGTTTTTTTTACAGTGATGGTTTATCTGCTGGGAGCCAAATGTTCGTTTCTACCTTTGGAGGATAATTTTGACATTGTGGCTATGCCCTATATTCTTTTATAGAACAATCGTTTCAACAAGTTTTAGCCACCATTATATATTTGACGCCGTCCATTTCATGTGTACCACCCCACCATGGTTTGTATAAAGTAATGTACTTATCTCCGACCGTAACTGAGGTGGAAACACCAACCGATTTTCCCATAGTAAATGCTTCTTGCTTACCGAAAGTTCCATTCTGTATACAAAATAAGGCCGAAAATCCTACGCCACTTGACTGGACCATCCATTCTTCATATGCTTCATAACTTGGTTCAGTAGGGAGTCCTTCCGTGTTTCTGCTGCTACCTTTCTAGAATCCACTTACTCCACTGTTCTCACTCCCAGCATAAGAATATCTGCTGGACCTGGTATCTGCATCTCTGGAATAGAGAGGAAGTCTGGTGAGGGCATCAGCATGCTGAATCTGAGTCACTGACCTGCATTTTAGTTCGAAAACGTACACAGTTGCATTGGGCTCCATCTCAGCAGTCAGGGTGGTATAGTCTTTGGAAATATACAGTTTTGGTTGCAGTAGCTGAAAAAACTTCTTCTGATCTGTCAACCCCTTGAAGATCTTTCCTATCAAATATTGTTTGAACTTCGTCACACTAAACTCTTCAGCCAATATTTGCTTGTCTGTCTCTGCATGGTTGCACTCAAATTTCTGTAGAACATAAACACTATTGGAGCTTCTAGACCAACACCCAGGTCATATGCCAGTACCGCTTCCCTCCTCACATTCTGGAGCGTCAAGCATCACACATAATGAAGAAAGGTTTACTTAGGTCTTAGTGGACCAGTAAATGTCCTGATTGTATTTACTGATTGGCCTATTGAAATGCCCTCCTGTGCACTTCCCTTCAGCACAGTAGAACATGTGCATACAATTACCAATGTAGTGGCTCCAACACATCTGCCTTGTTACGAAAAGAAGAGGATATGTGCCGTGCATTGATTCACTCGTCCGACTACAGTTTCAATGCGGGTGGAAGGAAGGTGTGCTGGCCTTTGGGCCTAAACACTTGTCCTGTTAGGCCTCTCGTCAAAGTGAGTAGTTCTAAGAATGCTTGGAACGTTTTTCACTTGTAGGTTCTGGTACATCATGTACGTCTTATACGTTACTAAAAACAGGTGAAAACTTCTCTTATTGAACCTTTGTTCCAGGAACACCACAGAGACTAACCCAAAAAAATTTCGGTAACCTTAGTTTCAGTCTGGCTATCTGAAACTGCTCCAAGACTTTACGAACAAGGCAGCCGTGCTCTACTATGTCTCCGCCCGAGATTAGGGTATCACCGCACTGCCGATCCTGGTATCGAAGCAAGTAGTGTCTGCAGGAGCCACTGGAAAATGGCCAGTCCACTGCTGACTACGAACGGCTATCATATATCCTTGAACAAGCATATCGCTTTATTAACTGTGAATAGCTCTGCTCTCGCATCATTGACCTCTACCTGTATACAGGATGTTCCGGTAGTAGACGTCAATAAAGAAGCGGGAAGGGTAGAGAGGCCCATGACCTACCAAATAAACCAAACTTGTAAAACCTGATTCGCAACCGTCTAAAAGTAATGAACCTTCTAAAAAATTTGGCAGTACTCAACCCTGAGCTAAGCTTTTACTGATGGTGGAAAAATTAATGGTTTATGTAGAACGAAATTTGTACACACCAAAGATGATTAGTGTCGTCACATTTAAAAACACACTTCACGTCACTGAGAGTGCAACTTCGTAGTATAAAAAATCACTTTCATAAAAGTTGTGTCTGGTTCTGAAAGATGCCTCTAGTGTGCTCGAGTTAAAAATGTGAAAACATAACATAGTGTAGTAGGAGATTCACACAATATAAAATTTGCTATAATGTTGAAATTTGTATTTGAGTAAATAATTAGATGAAATTTTTTGAAACAAAAATGTTACACATTTTTTGAAATTATTAAAACAAATTTTGAATGTAATGTGTTTAATTTGTGAGGATAAAATGAAATGTTATTAATAAATGTGGTAATAGTGAATTATTTCATTTAACAAAATTGATATTATCGAAATAGAAAGTTGAGATAAACAAATTACATCACCAGACACCCTTGCGTAGTTGCTGCTTCATATTTACAGCTGCCGCGGTTATGAATAGGCTAGTGCACTCGCTTCCCATCATAGCGAATTGGGTGTAATTCCTAAATAGCCTCACAGGCAGAGTTTCTGCATGTGGAAATTGTGACTAATACATGACAATTACCTGGGAGAGGGTCATTTTGTGTACCCCTGTTTTTCGTTCCAGTAGCACTCCATGCTCACATTATTCACCTTAATGTGGGGTGAGTGTGAGGGTATTACGTCATTTTACCAACGAGATTTTAAGAACCGATGAGGATGACTTGAGGTGAAGGACAACAACAAATATACAAGGGCCCAGATGCGAGCCGGGGACCCCTTGCACCTCAGACCGACGCTTTACCGACTGCGCTACGTGGGCCGGCACCTTCATCGACTTACAAGACATCGCTGGCAAAAGCTACACAATAGCTCCATTACATTCCCTTCCTTTCCTTCGAATAAAGACCTCGCGTTGTTTCTCGACTAGAAAAGACGTGTTGTTAGGGTGTCATATTTTCTGCTGCAAGACATGTTAGCGATTACACTCAGCTGTACACCCTAGATGTACCACATATTAACAAATAGTATGTCTGCAAAGAAGTGTTATTGTTAATAAAATGCAGAAAATCTGCCTGCGACGCTATTCAGGATTTACACCCAATTCGCTATGATGGGAAGCTAGTGCACTAGCCTCTACGTAACCGCGGCAGTTGTGAATATAAAGCAGCTACTACGTAAGGGTGTCTGGTGATGTGATTGGTTCATCTCAACTTTTCCATTTCGATAATATCAATTTTCTTTAATGGAATAACTGACTATTACCGCTTTTATTAATATCATAAAATTTTATCCCCACAAATCAAACAAATTATATCAAAAACACATTTTAATAATTTCAAACATTATGTAATATTATTATTTCAATAAAGTTATATTAAACTATTTACTGACATACTAATTTCAACCTTATAGAAAATTTCATATTGTGTGAATCTTCTGCATTACGTTATGTTCTTACATTTGTTAATTTAAAATACTGGTTTTTTACTAATTAAATTGCCATTCTGTGGGATAGTTTTTCCAACAGCGGTGATAATTTATGTGACCCATTGATATTTTTTTTCCCTCGTGCAAATCAGAAGTATCTTTCAGGAACAAACACAAATTTTGTGAAAGTGATTTTTTTACACCACGAAGCTGTACTCTCTGTGATATGAAATGTGTTTTTTAAATGTGAAGACACTTATCACCTTTGGAGTGAACAAACTTTGTACCACATGGACCATTATTTTTTCTACCATCAGTAAATGCTTAACTCAGGGTAGAGTATAGCTAAATTTTCTTAAAAAATTCATAACTTTTTGACGGTTGCAAATCGGAATAAACAAGTTTGGTTCATTTAGAAGGTCTTGGGCCCCTTTATCACCAGCCTCTCTATTGACGTTTACTTCCAGAACATCTTGTACATGCATCCTCCAAGACATGTTTAGTGAACATCTGACCTTCCTTCAATAATACTAGGGCCTTTGTAAAACACACACTTTTAACAATACTGTTGCGAGCCGCGACTGTCTGGCTGGGTGGTGTAGTAAGATACTGTGGTGGCGGAGCTAGTACATCCCCTTCCCACCCACTCCTCGGCGCCGTGGCTGTCGGGCAGGGCGGCAAAATACAATACAGTGGTGGCAGCGCTAAAAGACCTCCTCGGGTGCCGCATGGATTGTATTACTCCATGATAACCACCTGCACCCAGTATCGGGTAACCGAGGGAAAATATCGTGATCTGGAATGATCCTGTTCCCTCTTTATCTCTCGGGGTGGTGCTTGACTTTGAAGCGACATCTTCCAGGAGGTTGGAGAACAGAGACCCGCCGAGATAACTCGAGAAGAAGGAGGGTGGGGTATATAAGGGGGAGCTGCAGCAGGAGCGAGAGAGTTTTTGCTGGGAGGTGCCTAGTGTGATCTCAAGTGATAGTGACAAGTATTGGATTGCGACGACTGTTCAAGGGCGTCCAGCGAGTGGGACCGCAGCAAGTAGTAGGAAGAAGGTGATTCTAGGCCAGAAAGAATCTTCGGTATTGTTTCATTGGGTCCACCATAGTGAGTGACTAGTAACCTTTCTGTATACAGAGAACTTATATAGATGTATTTTTTTTCCTTTATGTAAATAGTAGTTATTTGTTCTGTTTGACATTTACTGTGGTAAATCACTACAGACATAGGTTTTTTTGTATTAGTTATTTGTTCTGTTTGACATTTATTGTGGTAAATCATTATTTACATAGTTTTTTTGTATATAGAGTTGTAAATAAACTAGGTTAGCTTTATTTTCTTTATTTTATCAAAGACCTCCATCCCCAAACGTACCTAGCCCGCAACTTGTAACAATACCCTTGTATTTTCCGCAGAAATGGTTGTTTCTATCCTTCTTTAGTACTTGGACCAGTAGTTTTGCCCACTTTCAAAGGGTAAATGGATCATATATTCCGACATGCACTAACCTATATATTTTTCTACCTACTCTCACTCTCTCTATCTCTCTAGACAAACGGCACAAACATACATACATATATAGAGGAAGTGTGCCAAATATGGAATATGTACCTAATATGGAATACGTAGGTTTCCAGAAACTGCCACGCGGCAGCACTGTAACAGGTAGGCGAGTGGAAGCACGTTTAAGGCCACCGGTTTTGGACGTGACAGCAGGTCAGTAGAGATGCGTTGTTTGTCTGAGGTGGTCGATATTTTGTTTATTATCCTCTACAAGTTTGTGTAAGGTAAGCACTAAATGTAGATAAAATATATATAATCCCTATTACACTTGGTATTCAGATACTGAGTGGTTTGTAGAAGGTTCAAACTTTAGAGTTTGTTATATTGAACAAGTCTCATAAATATAGAGTTGCCATTATCACGACTCGTGTGACAAAGTGGTTAAGTCCCTATTATGGAATACTTTTATATTCATAATGTGGAATAGTATTCCATGTTTGGTACAGTATATATAAGTGTTCGGACACATATACATTTTTTGTTTACAGAATAATGTCTTGCCAGAAAAATGACAGTACTATGCCACAACGAAAAAGTGGAATGCAGATGACGCGGAGAAAGCAATAACAGAAGTGAGAAGCGGTTCAGTGGGTCGAAAGAAGGCAGCAACTGCATTTAATGTTCCACGAAACGTTTTGTTTCTTCTTTCATCGAACGAAGACGAAACACCTGCACATGCAAGTAAGTCTAACCTAGGCAGACGTCCAGTGTTCTCACCAGAGCTGGAAAAAAGGTTAATAGATTATATAATAATCATGAAAAAAATGATATGGCTTAACAAGGCATTATATCAAAAGGCTAGCATATCAATTGGCAGTTGTGAATGACATACCTAATCCATTTTCCAAACAAAATGAGACTACTGGTCGTAAGTGGCTCGACTTATTTATCAAGCATCACAAAGATGTCATCACAATCAGAAAGGATCAGAAACCAATGTCACTGTACCAGAACAAGTTAGTCCCAGTGGCGGATTTAAGGGGTGTGGCGGAGGGGGCGACCGCCCTCCCCTAAGAACCTGTTGTGTGTTTTTTTTTTAGTGAAGTAAATTGTACAAATAAATATTTGCAAATAATATTCAACCATGCACACATACTCACAAATGACTTAATATAAGTAGAGCCCCGGAAATTTCACGGATTCAACTGAGGAGAGGTTGGATTTCTAAGTCATGTACGTCTTGGAAACTCTTTCGATCGGGTCATTGTTTAATAAACGTGACCTTGCGGACTCCGAACCAATAGCGGACATGCGTTAAAACGCTCACGGACTCCTGCGCTACATCGTCAAATGTTCAAATGCTCACTCACTGGAGCAGCAGCCAATGAAGAAATATAGCTGAGGAAAGTGTGTATACACAGGACTGTGGAGTCTAGCCTGCTGGGCGTTGAACCCGCGAAATATCCGGGCCTCTAAACATAAGCACCCATAATAATATGTACATGTTATGTGATCATAACTGCGAAATTCAATATTGTTAAACAGCATTTTCCCCTCTCTCAAGCTCCGTTTTACGTAAGCGAGGCTTGTTCTTGCTCGAAAAGCGCTGTGTGCTGTTAGAAAATATATTTACTGTTTTTTTTGTCTAACGTCCCTTTCGACACATTCTCAGTAGTAGGGCGAGTGGTCAGGTCGAAGAGAGACTGGTCAGAACATGGTCCGGTCATAAATAACAGCCCATAGACGTGAGCAGAATTGGGGGGGAGGGGTGGCGGAGTGTCTTTACACACTGTCAGTCACTAATGTGCATTGCATGAGTGATGGTTTGAAATATTTTTGTTGTAAAGTGTTTTACGTTATGTTTAAATGTTCAATACTAACTACTAAGATAGAGAAAATAACCTGTTGACATATTTTTAGTAAACTGCAGAAACGTGAAGCAACAGGAGACGGCGCGCGATGCTGATACTATGACAGGTTCGATTTTATCACGTTCTTTATACCGTGAAAGCAGTTTAAGATCGTTCTAGCGTGAAAAATTCTAAAATTTCATTTGTGCGAAATAGCGTTAATTTATTAGTTAGTATTATAGTATTATGTTACTAGTGAGCGTATTAGCCACTCAAAAACAATATTTTAGCGTGCATAGTTTTCCCATAATTACATGTCAAAATCAAAATTTCGACGTTACGGGAACATATCCCAGTGAGACCTGAGAATGACAGTAGCTAAATAATTAACACTGAACTTTAATTAATGTCGCGGGTTGTATGCTTACAGCCATAAAAAAAACAAAACAACAAATTTTCGTATTAAAAAAATCTGAAGTAAATGATTTTTACTAGACTTTCAGAAATGTCTTAAAAATACATTATTTTTATTCTTGTGCCGATAAATGTGAGCGAATAGCCATTGGTTCGAGATATCTAATTTCAGTATGAACGATTTAGTTTCGACAAGTCTGTTGGTTTTCGTAGGTGTATGTTCTCGTGACAGGAGGCTTTTGAATGAATGAAGCGATTTTCCCCAGTACTTAACAAGTAGGTATTTTGTGCTTGTGATGAGTGACATGATATCAGTATGCCGCAACACCGGAATGAAGGGACAGAGTAACCGGAAGATTCCCGAAAAAATAATCGTGGACCAGTAGAACAAAATTTATTGCAAAATTTACCAGGTCGCGCCTATCTTTTGTGAGGTCTGGTAGGTTATGATTTCCAATGTGGTTTTTAAGAACTGCATCGCAGAATGTAGTGTGTCTGTAGTATGTAATAAACACATCTAGTTTCTATATTCAAAATGTTTTGTGCAACTTAGTTGTCATTCATTAAATTTAGAGTACGTTTTCAAGACCTAACACAACAAAAAAAATATTCGTCTATGCAGAATCTTTTAATTGTACTTAATTTGCGGCGACCTAAAGTTCTGTGGTGTACAGTGTGTGGAGTAACAAGAGGTAAGGCAAGTTCAGTTTAAACCAGATAGCAAGCTCTCACTGTCCTCCCGTGGCATTACCGTTATTATGCAAGGTTTGACGGTTTTGCACTTGATGTTTATACGCCCGCTAGTCTCAGCAATATGTAAATAAAATACGTTGACGGTTACCATGGCGTCGTCAGTGGTTTGCCGCCCTAACTTGTGATGCTTTACAATACTTCTAAATATCCGGTCCGAATACCGCAACTCGTAGGCGTCCTGACGCATAAATTGAAAACGCCCGACTGTATCACCTGGTCCGTCGATCTCTTGATTTAACCTAATCTCTGTTAACGTGTCCGCGCCTGAACTGACTCCCTGGGGCACCCCGATCCGTCGTTATCTGCGTCTCAATGCCGTCTTCCGCGGCTCGAAAACATCTGTCCCAAAATCTGTCAATGACCTAGCCATGCTCTTGTCTGGCGCAAACCTCCCTGTCGCTTGCCCTGCAGGCGTTGGTTCAGTTGGACCAATTAGGAAACAGCTTCCGAAAGACGGCCCCGCCCCTCAAGGACACTTTTAACATCCTGCCACTGCCGCATTTATTACATAATTTAATTGAGCTGCGCGCTTTGACTAATACCCTAAATTTATTTTAATTAATTCCTAACATTCCTCCCATTCTAATTATTGTAACTATTAACCATTTTTATCTTATACACAATAGGCTGGCTTTCCTCCCCTCTCGTCCAGGGTTACATGAGTGAGGCTGTGGGGGGGGGGGGGCGAGAAGACCCAGATACTTGCACCTGCTGTTTCCACAAAGATAAATTATTTACATTTCTGTTTTTCCTAAATGCATTTCTGTACTTAGATGATATCGGCATCCTGACACGATGACAAGAATGAATCGTTGCAAGAAATGTTTTTATTATGTCTGTAATTTATGATAATTCTTTATAATTGATGGCAATTACTCTTATTAATTGGGGTGATGACCAAATGGCACATCAGAATTTTTTTTATATCAGCACATATATTTTCCCTTTACAAATATAATTTATCGTAAAAAATATAACCATTTTTTGAAACAAGTATATTCAAATTTTTGGCCTGAAAACTCCTGAAATAGCACCATTTTGCACCTACAAATCCTCATATTTCCGGGGGTGCCCCCCCCCCCCGCTTTTCGTTCGTGGGGTAGGTATATATATTTCTTAAGACATACTCCCCGCCCCCTCTATGAAAAAGGCTTAAATCCGCCACTGGTTAGTCCTATCCCTCAAATGGCTAATAGTAAAGTCTCACAAAAAGGACGAGCTCCAGGGAAAGCTGCAGTTTTGACATCGTCGCAATATAAAGCCAATTTGGAGGGATCATTGCAACAAGCTTCTCAGAAAAAGACACCTAGCGCTAGGTCTACCAATCACCAAGAGGGCACTAAACGTTCTTCTAAAAACATTAGGACGTTTCTACAACAGCAGACACTAATCTTAAACTACAAAACACACAGCCTTCATGCAGAGGTTTTGGTCGCACGTAAGACGCAAGCACGGAAAAACAGAAGATATGAAGATCTTCGGATGAAGAGACATCCAGCTCAAGTGCTGTTTATACAGACCCTAATTTGCAAGAGGTTGGGCTAATATGACCTAATAACCAAGATGCTACATGCTTTTATTGTGATGGAAAAATTTTCAGAAGATCGAAGAGGCGAAATGTGGATACAGTGTTTGGAATGTCAACAGTGGTGTCACACTGAATGCTCAGGTGCAGAAAATGATATGTTTGTGTGTGAACATTGCAAAGAGACTCTACTGGATTATTTTATTTTATTTACGTCTTAAGTTTTACATGGCGAAATTAAGGCGTACGCCTTTTCTTACATTTAACCCTGGCAATTATAAATTATAAAGTTATAAATAAATTAATCATATCAACATTGGCAAACTGATGAAATTTACGTTTACAAATGCAACTATGTCTATTTTTAGAAAATTAATTGCTTCAACAACAAAAAATTTATGTAAAATAAGACAAAATAAAGGAAAATTAATCACTTAAATCTAGTACAAACATTTTAAAGAAACATCTTTTTCAAAATATAGTAGGCCTACTGTAACAGGTTTAATGTAAAAGATAACTTATTATTACTAATGATTTTAAAATATGAAAAAACATAATTTGGGAAACAAGAATTTTCAAGTTACGACTGTTGCTTGAAAAATACTTCCTTATTTAATTGGTTTTTGAAGCCCAATGTCGAAGTTATGGCTCTTATTTCTGCTGGGAGTTCATTCCATGCTTTAGATACAGATACACAAAATGACTTGGCAAAACTTTGCGATTTATAGGCTGGTAAAGATAACATTTTTGAATTTGCGCACCTAGTTTGTCGATTGTGTTTATTTACTATTAACTGGAAACGCGAATATAAATATTTAGGTTGGTTACAAGACAGAGTTCTATGTAGCAACAACAGTGATTTAAGTTTACGCTTCTCCTTCAAACGCAGCCAATTTAACTTTTCATAATATGGTGTAATATGGTCCCTTCGTTTTAGATTGAAAATGAAACGAACGCACGAATTCTGAAGTCTTTGTAACTTTGAAGAATATTCCTTATTCGTGTCAATTAGCAATAAGTCATAATAGTTGAAGTGCGGGAATACCAGAGTTTCAATAAGAACCTTTTTTATATTCTCAGATAGAAAGCGTTTGAATTTTTGCAATGAATGTAGACAACTATTAACTTTCTTACAAATGTTGACACAATGACTTGACCAGTTAAGCGTATCGTCAATGTAAACACCAAGATTTTTAACTTTCTTACATGGAGTAGTTACTGAATCGCTAATTTTAACATTTACGGCGGCATATTCTAATTATTTTAGAAGCTTTGCAGTACCTATTATAATAGCCTATGATTTATTAGGATTTATTGTGAAACAATTTGCAGTACACCATCCCTGTATCAATGTTAGATTGTGATTCAGTTGCTCAACTGCTCTACTTATATCGCATTCTTTTGACGATATATATATATATATATATATATATATTTGCAGGTCATCAATAAGAGAGTGATGAGCCAAGATCATTAATATACAGGGAAAATAATAGTGGTCCTAGAACTGAGCCCTGAGGGACTCCAGCTTTGACTGCGGCATATTCAGATATTTCATTCCCAGCCTTAACACACTGATATCGGTCGTATAAGTAGGATTTGATCCAAAGTAGGGAATTTTGAGAAAAATTAAAATGTTTAAGTAATTATACCAAAAGTATTTCATGATTTACAGTATTAAATGCCTTAGTAAAGTCTAACAGTGAAAGCAGTGTTAACTGACGTCGGTCCATATCAAGTCGAATATCATCAGTAACGTTTAAATGTGCTGTAGTCATACTATGTTATTTCCGAAAACCCGACTGAAATTCTGTTAACATATTAAATTTGTTTATATGAACATTAATTTGTTCATGGGCAATGTACTCTTATGCCTTAGATAATGCTGGTGAAATACTGACCGGTCTAAAGTCATTAAAATTCTCTGGGTGTAATTTTTTAGGAAGCGGACTGACGACCGCATATTTCCAGACCGTAGGAAACACAGCATGAATTAATGAAACATTAAAAATATCTGTTAATGTACCAATAATGTGCGGCGTAATCTTTTGTATTAATGTAATTAGTATTTTGTCAACTTTTGCTGTATATTTTATGCGTTTAATGGCTTTATGAACGTTACCTACGTCCGTTTCTACAAAATAAAATTTTTCGTCACTATTGTTGATAATCTCAGTTATGTTTTTAACTGTGCAACACTTAACAACCTTATTTTTACCACCAGGCAACCGCAAGAACTCAGCATTCAGCTCGTTTACATTGAATGCAAAAAGGTCTTCTTCCTTACAGGATTTACCTATACCCCAATTCCGCGAAGTTTTTTCCAAAGTTGCTTCGGCGATGAGCGATCATTCTCAAAACCTAACGTATAGTTCATTCCGGCTTTTCTAATCGTTTGAGTACAAAGATTACGCAAACGTTTGTATTCTTGAAACGTGCTTTCTGCCATTTGTGAATTTAATTATGATTCCCGTTTAAATCTGCTGTAGAAATAATCGCGGCTATGCATCAACTGTTTTATGTGGGAGTTCATCCAGGGAGCTGGTGGTCTGTTCACACGGCAAGTCTTTATTGGAGCATGTTTGTCTAATAGGTTTATAATCATGTCATTGAACAGAGATAATTTACCGTTTATTGTATCTAGATTTTTTACTAAGTGCCATGGCATTTCTGCGGCATCAATATTAAGCTGAGTTTCATCTGTTTCTTTAAAATTACGGTAGGTTATTAGTTTCGGTTTAAATCTAGGTACTCGTAGTGAATAGCAAGCATAGACGAGATCGTGATGCGAGTTTCCCGGTACTCCATATTGCCCATGTGAAATAACTCTGTTAGGTTTTGAGGTCCATATGTGATCAATCCATGTGTGTGATGTGGCAGTATGGTGAGTCGCCTCTAATTTACACACACTCATATTATATGAAGAAAATAAGTTACTTAATCGAAGGGACTCGCTTGAGCTCTTCAGCAAATCAACATTCAAATCACCCATCACAATGACATGATCATAATTTTGCCTGATCAAGCTTAATTCTGTTTCTAACGCAGTAAATTATATTATACGCGGAGGTTTGTACACTACAGCAAGCAATATCTTGTTCTGTGAAATCGTTGCTTCTACTAAAAGGTACTCAGGTTGTCCTGAATAATGACTAGCAGAACTTGAAATCAATTTGTATTTTACTTCGTCTCGTATGTACATGCATACTCCACCACCGCCCTTCGAAGTACTATTTCTCACAATATTATAACCCGGCATATCTACAAGACTTGAGGAAAGGCTCGGCTTTAACCACGTTTCTGAAGTTAGAGATCTTCTAATGTCTCCGCGTATTATTTCGCAAAGTAAAGACTTTACCACAGAACTTACAGTAACTAATGTTAAACGAAGAATACGGTCCTTCCAGTACGCTAGTTCATTCTTCTACAAACCAGACAAACCTAACCTAAAATCTCTGGTTGCTCTTTACCCTAACCTAAAATCTTGATTTATACACTATTCACTAGCTAAATAGCGTGATGGGCTCAATGTAGCTCACTTAATAAGCACTCAAAGTAGGCTGTGCGTACAGAGCTAGTACTCGAACGACAAAGAAAACTGTAACTGAACGTGACACCTCATGCGACTGATTATTAACCCTCACTATTTACTTATTTGGTACACTGTACATATATATTGCTAGCATTCATAGCCTCTGACTTATAAACAGAGGTCTCATACAGTCAGACGTATGTATACGTGTTAGGTCCTGTTTTTCACGAAATTTGTATTAATGTACTGGGTGTGCACTGTACTGAATTACAGATTTATTTATGCTAAAAAAATGGTAAAGAACTTGCCTCACGAAAAATATATTAATCGCATTATATAGAGAACCCTGTATGTGTTGTAGTCCGGATTAATTACGTAATATAAATAAACATACATATAATACGCCTATAAAAGTAGTTTTCTTAGTAACTGAACAAATATTTCTTAGTCAGGACTTTATTCGATAGCGACCTCTGTAATCATCGAACTGGTATAAGTTCTCTTGAGACTCGCGAGCCGCTAGGTACTAGTTTGAATACTGTTACATGCAAAGAACGCGAGAGGAATAGTTCTGAAACAGTAACACGGCTCGACATCTTTTACTGCGAGCTGTAGGCTTCCCGATAGTAATTTTTTTTCAGGACACAATAACAGTGACGGGAGAAAGAAATCGGGCGGTAGTATGTATGGTTCGCCAAGATGCTAACGTGTATTAAATGGTAGAGACCGACAAACATTATAGTAGAGGGGTAGATACTCGGAACCAAAGGTATAATTTAATTTGTAGTCAGTACAAAGAGATGTATACGTCATAATGTACAACAGGACGTTTTCCCAGCAGGCGAAATAACGTTTTGACAGCATTTTACATATAGCTCTACGTACGGGTCTTCGCCTTCTCTATAGTGTAAAAGTTAATTTTATATCCGTAATAAGTATATAGTTTAAAAAACCGCAACTATAATCGGTGATAAAAGGAAATAAACGTATATGGTTTTCGAGCCCCGAACCCAGGACTAAGTCATCGCGAGCGTACACTCTACTTTGTTCTCTTAATTCGCTCGTGTATAGGCTTTACGAAATTGAGAAATAACTCATGGGCAATATTAATATGTTACGGAAATGCGGTTTGATGTTAAAAGTCGGCGGTATTTGTACTGGCCGTCTGTGATACGCACGACTTTCCCGTCAGATTTATTCTAGTCGCGTCACAAACTAGCAGAACATTAATCAAGTGTTTAACTGGATTAAGGAACGATGCTTAAAGCATTAGGTAATGCGAGGCCGGTATTTACATTGCAGGCATCTGACCTTTAGCATCAACTCCTTATCACAGTAGGCACGGTAGTAAAGACTTAATCTCGGATATAATAGTAAATGTATTAGTTTCGAACTAAGGACTGTATGTTAGTGCTTCACATACACCTGTAATAGTTATCGCTTTTTGTAATTGTATATAAACATAATCCTACAGTAGCGGATATTCATGTATAGCGGAACCTTAACGAAAAAGTAGTACTTTTAATGTCAATTATTTTTTTGCGAGCTGTATATAATAAAAAAACATGCGTTTAATTACACCTGTGTCGTAAATGTATACTATTAACGGCAGTTTATATGCCTGTAACAAAATTGCCTAGTTATTAATACTTTACTAGCTGAAAATATAAGTCTCGGGCGGTTTAGACAGGCCGTACATGCGAAACAGTTACGTTTAATTACGGCTGACATATATTTATCGGGCTCAAGTAATATTAATGTTTGCCTTAGATTAAGGACTAACTTTTCATACTTAGAAAAAACATTTTCAATAGCCAGTGCTACTACTTCCTTATACCTTCATGGCTTTAAACTTACTAAGAGCAATTAAAGCATCTTTCGCAAGTTTTGCCGAAAAACATTTTTAATTGGTAAATTAGATGTATCGAACCAAGTACTGTACGTCTTTATCCGCGTAATGCTCCGTCTTGGCTTGTTTGCTTTGTTTTACTACGTTTTATTACCGCAAGTTAACAAGTATAAAGAGAAAATATATTTGTTTTTAATAATTTTTTTTTAAAATTACAGAAATCTAATTTCGGACACTATGTCGCATCAAAGGTGATCCGCATTAAAAACCGCTCATTTAAATAATATACAGGCGATAAAAAGTCGAAATTTACACAAAATCGGATATTTAACATTTACGTAAAACATAATAAATTAAATTAAATACTTAAAAAAAATACTTTTACACTTAATTACGTCGTTGTCGCTCGTTACTTAACCTTAGGAAAACATATTAGGTTCTACAAGCATTATATCAGCACTTTCTTCTTTATGCTGTTACTTAGTTTGTTGTTGCACTGAAAAGCAGTATATTTTGGGAGAGTTCTGGGGCAAGGGCTCCGATGACATTGTCATCGGCTACAAGTCACTTTAAAAATTGTTAAAAATTGAGGAAAAATTTGGAATTTTTGTAAATTTAAGAAAATTTTGGATTTTTCGGGAATTTTCGACAATTTTGGCATTTTTGGGAATTTTGAAAAATTTTGGAATTTTTGGGAATTTTGGAATATTTTGGAATTTTTGGGAATTTCGGAAAATTTTGGAATTTACGGAAATTTTGGAAAATGTTGGAATTTTTGGGAATTTTGGAAAATTTTGGAATTTTTGGGGATTTTGGAAAATTTTGGAATTTTTGGAAATTTTGGAAAATTTTGAAAGTGACGTCATCAAAGATGGCGGCCGGTGACATCATCCAAGATGGCGGGCGGTGACATCATCCAAGATGGCGGCGGTGATGTCATCCTAGATGGCGGCCGGTGACGTCATCCAAGCTGGCGGCGGTGACGTCATCAGTGGCTCCGACGATCCGATCCCCCGTCCTCTTGTCCCAGAACCCGCTAAAATATACTACTCTAGTTCTCAATAAATATTATGAACACAGTCTGTCTTTAAAGGTCACAGGTGAAATTTCGTAACTATACACATTTCAACAGATATCAGCTGTTGGTCTTTTGTTACGAATGCAAATTTACAGTAGGATGTAAATGTCTAGTTTGGAATGATGAAAACGCATATTTTCATCTAATTTATAAAACAGCCATGAAAGGTTTTGATGGCATTCGACTACATATTTGCATTGTAAACACCAATCTTACGTATTAACATGTTTAAATAATATTCAGATTTTTGTGGACATGTCTGGTTTTGAAAGGATTTTCTCCGCATATACGATATTGAATTTGAATGTTTTTTTTTCTAATCGATGTGTTTTTAGTTTTACACATGAGTTGGTGCAAATATATTTACTAATTTCCTTATATTTGAACTTATGCGTCAGTCTTTGACAAAATGTCATTATAATGTACAAAATTGTGAATTAAATTATGTATTCAGTACGAGAAACTTTTTTTTAATTAAGTTAAATGTTTTCTGCGGCGTGTCATATAATTTACCTGAAAACTTTGGGTAATTATTTAAAAAAAAAACGTTTTTATTATGCTATCTCGTTGAAAATTACAACGTCTAGCTTATTTATTATGTTGTGATTTAAATAATTAAATATTAAAAAAAGAACAATAAACGTGGTATATATATATGTATATATTATTAAAATTGTAGGCATAAATAGTAATTACTTTCATTCACTGTACAAATATTAATATAAATTGAACACAATGCGACGTTTTTCGTTTTAAAGTGAGTTGACAATAAAAAATTATGTACTAGCTTTGGTGTTTTTTTTATAGAAGAGGCAACAAATATGTTAGAGAACGCAAATGCATCATACCTGATCCTCTTGTTGCAAACGAGTTTTCATCTGGTTGTAGATTTCTTCGAATTTACGAATAATTATACAAGTATTTTTAAGTTGCAATAATCTATTCCTTTCATCGATGCTCTCTTTGCATTCTCTGTCTTCTGGCAATAGTTCTTGTTCCATTATATAATGTTTAAAAAATTACATTTTAGTCCTGAAACAAAATAATTAATTATTAATATATTTTACAGGATTTTATTTGTTGTAGAAATGTAACTATATTATTCTAACACGCAAAAGTAAAAACTTTATTCAGACTGAGTATACATACCTATATAATTTAGCTTAAATTATAAAGTACAATCGCAGTACCAAATATTACGGCAACAGAGCACATACTTTTAATAAGCATTATTAACATTTACATTAAAAGAGATTTTACACTAAATTGTTTGATATCATAATTTGTATTGTTTCGGCCATAAATTTCTAACAAGACAACAAAATAATATCCAGAAATATTTTTGCACAGTTAGGTTCAAAGGAGACATCACATTTGTCACACCAATTAGCCTAATCAGTAGGAGAATATTTATTGCAGATGTTAACATCTCGATTAACAAAAAACTAGGTATAAATTTTTAATAATATCAGAAGTATTTCCGAAATATATATCATACAATAATTCAGCTGACTAGCTTGGATTTTGGGCTGGGTCCGCTTCTTTATGGATGCAGGAACGGACTTTTCTCCGAACATTACAATAGGCACATTCAGGGTTACAATTGTGTGAGGTATTTTCGTTCTGACTACCCTAACTACTAAAGAAGAGTCGTAGACACAGCGTAAGAGAGCCCCATACGCCTAGACAAGCAGGAAATATGCAGAACAAGAACACATACATTGCGGCAATACTGAAATTGGGCAAAGGTGGCCGCGATTAGAGCACTGTTTACCTACCATTACAACTAGTCGCAAAATATTAGAGATTGGAAAACAGCATAGACATCGCAAAATAAAAACCCTTCGACAGAATACGATGTGCAAAGTCATGCAATTAAAGAGGGTAGAAAGCTCCTACTGGATCAATAGGAAGGTAGGGAACTATTAATTAATGACTTTAATAGTTAGAAGAAAAAATGGTTGGGAGGGCTAAATTTATTTTCTGTTTATCGCAATGTCATTATTTTCATCAACCGTAGCTGTGTGTAAAACAACACAACTCTGGTGGAGCATGCGCACGCTATTGAGTGGCATGCTCCCGTATCCTTTATAGGCACCTGAAACATAATAAAGACATGGGCGATTAAATAGTTTTCCGAGGTGGTCGCTGCCAGTCTGGCCAACCAGTAGGCAGACTCTTTGCTTCCTAATTCGCATTCTGGCTCAGCCTGACATTGTGCTTAGGGCCCACTAGACTACACCCTGCCAGTATGCCAGACATTATCCCGTTATGAGTCGATTGGGTGCGCACAGTGTATATAAATTTAAATGGTTCCTTATTTCGCGGTCCAGCTAAACCTGGCTCTGTGCTTCAGACCCCACTGCTGGGTCATACCCTGCTAATATGCAAGATTGTATCCCATGACGCGTTATTTGGGGAGCACAAATTAATGTATATCTAAAATGCTTTCGTTTTTTAGCCAAATTCGAAAAAATTAGGAGGTAATCAATTTGGTTATAGAATTTTCTGTTTGTTGCTTCAGATCTCCGACATTTATAAACCAGTTAGGATTTTTTTTGTTGGAAATGGGATATTTTCAAGAGGGCCCCATTATAATTTCATTGGCATTGGATCTTAGATTTCGAAGATACACCAGGGAACTCCTCAAAATTGAATAGGAAAGGTAGAGTGATTGAGTTATTCATTGGTTTAAACCAATCCTAAACTAGGTAGGTACCGAACTATGGTCAAGGACGCTCTGAACTGAATTGGACAGCGAAGGCACAACGGAACTGTTAACAACAAACAGCACGAATGTGGAAGATAGGCACCGGAACTCTGTAAAAAATCAAGAAATAATAAAAAAAATAATACAGACTTTAAAAATCTACTGTGAAAAAAATGCAGTGATAATTAATATAAAATTCCGTTATTTCTAGACTACTTAAAATATATTTAAATGATTAGGACAGTAATATGTAATAATTGTAATCTCTGGATTCGGAGTCAGCTAAGCTTTTAAGACATTATTCGAAATTTCTTATAATTTACCAAATTTATTTAAATTTACGTTAATTCGACAATGTAGCAATATCTAACTAAATCAATATACAAATGAACACAAATTCCTAAAGTGATAAACCTAAATAAACTTATTTACAAAATTGAACAAAATAGGAACGTGAAGCGACACCTCGAATATTTATTGACAGATGAACGCAGATGTTGTGTAAATCAAATCCAAACACGCTAGTTCTGTAGACGCACAGAAAAAAACTGTTTTGAGGTGACTGCAAAATATTTTGTCAATACGGACCTCACAAAATATTTTTGTAGTGGTTACAAAATTTTTTGGTAGTCACTGCAAAACTTTACTGGGAACAGCAAAAATTTTCAGTGGTCACCACAAAAAATTTTGGTGGGGTCCATACTGACCAAATATTTTGTGGTTACCAATAAGTATTATTTTCAGTGCGATACTTGTGAGTGCAGTTTCCTCTCGCGAAACAATTTTGGCTGGCGTAGTTTTCTCATAACGTTGAATGAAAGTCAAAATTTGCATGTTCTGATGCTATGCAAATAGTGAAAACCAACTGACTTATGTACGGGAAATAAAATGGAATGAACAATGCATGCTACGGTAGTAATATCTGTGCAGTCCCTATATTAAGTGTAACAAGATTTTTATTGATAGATAAATATAGGCCTTCGCTTATCAAAAGTTCCACAACTCAAACATATATATGGCTAAAAATAAATAAATAAAGTTGCACGTATACACACATACACGTTTTGCATTTACTGTTTAATATGATTTTTTTGTTTTGCTTTATAGTGTTGAGTATATGATAAGTGAACACCAATACATGTTAATTTTTGAGAGATTTCGTGTCAACTGAATTCTATCCGTTGACAAATTTGTAACGAAGTATATCTAAATGGCCATAATGGTTTTTCACAAGCAGTTGCATAAAACATTGTTTAGCCTTACAAATCAAGGAATATGTATGTCGAAGAGAAATGATACAATTAACTTAATGGTGAAGTGAGAGGTTTATACGGCCTTTTAATAACAAGGTATAAAGAGGCGACGAGAGTAAAATGAGGTGAAGGGAATACATAACAGAAATGCCTGAGCCGGGGTTGGAACCCAGAACCTCTCGCCCCATTAACTGCCGTCTAAGTGACTACTCTACGGAGGCCGGCAAAATTAATAGATTTTTAAAACTTTTAAAATCTCTTTGCATGATATGTCACCTAGCCGTATACTTAACATTTTGTGCTAAATTTACAAGGAGCATTAACTATTTGCTGGACCAGCACTATTACATCCTATAGTCCAAAAATTCCCCTAAAACAATTATTCCTGAGGTTTTTATGTTATTTGAAATATTAACAGAACCGGTAGCCAAACGGGAAAAAAATTTTGACCAATGTCACCCAAGGTGCTTATTTAGTTCGTTGTGCTTGACTTTTTGTGAATAAGTCATGGTAGGATTAGAAAGTTTATCATACATATTGTTTTTATTAATTTTCCATGTACCTATTACATCACTTTACATAAATACTTTTTATAGAATGGAAGACATCACACTTACATAAGTAAAGCTTATGTGTGAACGCTCCTAGACCAATTATTTTCCATAGCTGCAGTTATTTAATTTATTTAACAATCGAATAATATATATTTTTTTTATGTGTTTATTCTTTATATTTTCAGGAAGAATTTTTACAATTTTTGAAAGCAAGAATGTAGATGATCTTTCAGAAATTGTTTTGTGAACTAAGGAAATTGGTACATTTTTCTTTTCCTTACATCGATTAGGACTTATGTGATAATTACTGTACTGGTAGCTTTTTGTTCAAGAAAATGACTAATATGGTTCTAATTTACAATTTTTTGATATTGAATAAACGACTGGAAAGTTCCTTTGATGGATGGTTAAAAGTATTTTTAAGCACAGTTCATAAAATAACTTTTTGTATTAATATTACTGGCTTGATTGACGTTTTGCTCATACATTCCAATGCTAATATACCGTACAGTAGAACAGATTGAATAACGACTACCTAAACCATTATTTGCTACGTTCTGATTTATTTTACTGTTCTATTTCTCATTCTGTTCGTATATACGATGTTTAAAATGTAATAATGAAAGACAGATCATGTGCCCAGCTAGTTAAAGAAAACCCACATTTCTGATTATAAAACAATTGCCGACGAACCCATGCACCTTGGGTTGCAGATTCCGTTGACGTTGAACTACTTTGACTTATGTTAGCGAAACAATTAAGTATTTTCTCCAGTGTTAAAAAGATAGATGATGGAGTTGAGTTATTTGGGAAACGGCTGTGACTACCCGGAAGTCCACTCGATTAGTGGCGCCTAAGTACGCTGTCACCGCCCCGCAGTTTTACGACGAAGAAATTATCCCTTTCCCACCGGAGTAAAACACGTGTTGCTTGCTTACATATTCGCGTCTCTCCACAGCATCCCGCGTACACCTCTGTTAGCCTCGCGTCTCTTGCCCACCCCCGAGCACAAGGAGGTGACGAAGTTCCTCTCAGCCAATCAGAAAGAGGCACCCTACTTCCCGCGAATGCGTGAGTCCACTATTAACGGCCTACGTTTATTACACAAAATAAAGTTTTACATGTTAACATCACTAAAATACATAAATAATCATAATACTATTGAATATTATTGGCATCTCTTAATTAATACATTACTACACTAAGTATTTACTTACCAGTGTGCCGGTGAAGGAGGGGGAAGAAAGAGCGGGAAGAGAGAGAGAGAGAGAAATAAAGAGTGATGAAGGAGGAGGGGGGCAAGGGCTATTCTTTCGGCTCCAAAGCACACATGTGGCGTTACAGGCTTCAGCTGGCCACCTAGGTCGCCAGATCGCCGAGAACTAACTGACAAAACTGTAATGAACATATGTGGACTTAAACTAATTACATTACCATGTTTGATTAAGTAGCGCTTTGCAGGTTACATTGATATCAAACAAGACATATTTAGTGCATGATTTACGATAGTGATAGTTTTAGGTGTTTTTAATTACTATGGATGGCGTATCACATACCTCTTGATGTTTGCCGACTACTTCGTACCTGTATATACCTCTGACAATTGCACTGTGATAAATATTAATGTCGAATCCACTTCATTGAAACTATTGCCTTTACAGGAAAAATATGAAAAATTTCTTAAATTATAGCTTATCACTACATTTTATAGTATTTATGGAATAGGCCGGTTACATCTTATATATTACAATGATAAAATAGATCTAAGTTCAAGTTCGATGAATTATGATTATTCGAGCACAAGAGATGATACTTAAAATCAAAAAAACTATGAAAACGAAAAATGTTACAGATTGACAATTAGAAGTTTGTAAATCTCGTGCATAGCTGTAACATGCGGTGTAAATAACTTCTTAGTTGTTTAAATAATTTACTAGATTTCCTCGATTTTGTATAAACTGATTTTATTGCATTGTTGAAAAGCTCGCTAACAGAAAGTCATGACAGCAGAACACACGATTGATAGTTTTGGCAGCAGAACTACCTTATTTTAACTATTTTTATCAAAGCAATATTAACGGTCTAAAGCCATTTGGTTGTTTATTTTTAATATTAGTTGAAACATCAAATTTATTTCCTACAAATAAGGTTGGATGGGATCACGAACAGCTATAAAGACCTTCCAAGGGCTTAGCAGTTATCATTATTCGTAAATAAACACGAAACATATGGCATATAACACAAACAACAAATTTTTATGTGAACAAGAAAAATTATTTTAATAAATAAAGATCTTCTGGTTTTCACATTAACAGAGGTGCTCTAGATATAAGCGAGTTAAACTGAATCGTGCAACAACATTTCGTGGCAGTAGGGTTAACGTTAGAGCATGGAAATGGAAGCATGTACATCAAAACTTCCTGAAAATTAACTCCGTGAATGGCATACATTACACCATGCTATAATTGATTATTCAATGTAAATATTGTTTGCAAATTGATATGTTAATAATTAATTGATTTCAATGATAGAAAGAGAGCAAATAATTTTAACAACAAATATTTATTAATATACACGTTATTGAAATTCAATAATTCGGAAATTTTGTTATTTTTTAACATTTTACTAAAAATAATTACGAAAAATTAAACTGACCAGGATTAATTCATCAATAACAACACTTATGGTAAATAAAGTAAATAGCTTAGTATGCACAAGACTGCTTCATGTTAAATTTTACTGTCTGGCCAAAAAGCAAGGCAATTACCGAAAGAAAATGTGTATGGCTATACAAATTGTATCACGAAATAGCACCAAATAATTCACGTTACAGGTGGATGTCAGTCACCTAGAGAGCTGAACGTTCACTTGACCTATTTAGGGTAACTAGTGGTCACGGCAGAGTGCAGTGCTAATAAAAATACTTTGAAATAATGATTAGCAAAACGTTATTTTGACTGCTAGTACATTTCACAGCCTCGTACGAAAATACGTAGGTCCTAAGCATAAATAAGAAGTATTACTTTATTTGTAACAAGGTGAACCGAATAAGAACATTACTGATAAAAACATAATCGTTTTGCAGTATTTGTCGACTCCTGTTGGTGCGAGTAAAAACGCCTTTTGTACCTATATTTTCTATGCCGACAACTTTCTTATGGTTGTGTAAAGCCAGTTCGTTTTGTTTTATTTCTCTGAACTACTCATTTTGTTTTTTTTATATTATGATACTTACTTTACATTTTTTATTTGGCTTTACGACTAGGTCAACTGTATGATGTACGACGTCGATATTAAAATAGCATGATGCGCTCTTGTAAAGCTCTGAACTACATAAAAATGTCGTTATTTCTTAGCGTCGGTCTACAGTGACACGCACCCAAGTGCGTACGTACCGCAAGACAATCTTAATTAGTTCCACAATGGGACGCAAGCGGACACGGATACGCATGCGGAAAATCACGAGAGTTGGTCAACTCCGGATTCTTATGCATCCATGCTTGCGTGTAGCCAACAGCATGGATCATATCTTCGTCTTTCACCATCATTTTTTACAAAATTTTTACACGTTGAGTCTCAAGGTGTACCATTTAATTCACCTTCATGCAATATATTTACAATTGTTATATATATATATATATATATATATATATATATATATATATTTATTTATTTATTTATATATATATATATATATATATATATATATATGAGTGAAGTACCGTTTGAAAAATTAAACATACGGAAAGAAAAAATTCGTAAAATATTAAATGGATATTAGTATACAGTTAAAAGATCTGAGGCTGTTAACATTTTTATTTTGATAGAAATCACGTAGATCGCATTTCTTTATTATTTATATAAAATACTGACCTACAAATGTTAAATTAATTTTTCTCTAGTCTCGGAATGTTACCTGAAAAAAAATTCTTCTTAGTTTCGTATGCTGCAAGTAGGTACGTTTACGTATGCGTTATCATACACTGTACAGTAGAAAATTAGTTTCACTCCGTGTACTCGTTTCGTTAGCGTTATACGCATCCACTTACTTACGCTTCCGTGGCACTGTACAACGGGCCTTACAGTCTCTGTTCTGGATGACGTAATGCGCAGAAAATTAAGGCATTCGCAACACAGAATTGGTCAAGAAACCAACCACGAATATAGTTGATAAACTGGTGTGTAGATGGCAAGCTAGTTTGCCAGAGCCGATTCGTTGAGAAACAGGCCCCCAGTTGGAGCCCCAATCGCACCTTGTAGATCAGATAATATAATTGGCCCTGGCCAACTATATTAAATTATCTAACATTTTAAGTCACTTCAGTGGCCCTCTGTTTCGCTCTTAGGTGCTTCTCTCCCGGGACAACTTGGCAGCAATTTTTCCTTGCCGAAATAGTTTCCGTTAGCTAAAACACTGAAACCTCGCCTTTCCCGGCAAAATATTGACAAAAATTTCAAAACATATTGTAGTGGGTCTGGTTATGACCATAATGGTCATATAGAACTATGACAACGGCTTCAAGTACTAGCGGAGTGTCTTTAAGGACCTTTAGATTAGTTTAACATTATGACAGTTGAAACCACACCATATTTTCCTATAGACACCTGACGACTACAAACACCCTACCCTCCATATTGCTATCTTTGATATACCCAACCTACTTCCAATGAAATAAAACACTATTTATTATTATCTTAAACGTATGTCCACAAATTTAAATAAAATATGTATATTTCCTACAATTGGGTATAGGTAACGTACTTATCTACTACACCCATTCATTACTCAAGTACCACTTCACCCAACAACCCTGCTAGTTAAAATCAATGGTCACCACAACCCTCGCCCTCCGCCGTCCACCGCTGCTCCCGGAGCCACCTTTTATACTTCTGAGCTAATTTCACAGAAATTTCTTAGAAGAGTCAACCTACTTTTATTAAATACGTTCATGTAATGTGCCTACTAGTAGATGGGTTTGGTAGGTGCACTTTGGGGGCGCGGGGCGTCGGTGCTCGGTGCCACGGCCGCCATCTTGGCCGCCATCTTGGCCGCCATCTTGGCCGCCATCTTGTCCGCCATCTTGTCAGCCATTTTGTCGTCTGGTTTTGTCGGCCATCTTGTATTTCATTTTCTCCTGCTCTATCATTCTGTTAATTTTTTCTCCTGCTCTATCATTCCATTATTTCGTGCTCTCTCATTCCTTCGAGAATAATCTAGGTTTTCCTGCTCTGTCATTCTTTCGAGAATAGTCTTGTATTTCATTTTCTCTTGCTCTATCAATCTGTTGATTTTTTTCTCCTGCTCTATCGTTCCATTACATCGTACTCTCTCATTCCTTCGAGAATAATCCTTTGGCTTCCATGTTTTTCCTGCTCTGTCATTCTTTCGAGAATAGTCTTGTATTAAGTTTTATCCTGCTCTGTCATTCATTTGATTTTATTTCTCCCATTGCTCTCTCATTCCTTCGAGAATGATCTAGGTAATGTTTTTTGGCATCCATTTTTTCCTGCTCTGTCATTCTTTCGAGAATAGTCTAGAGCATGAGTCTCAATGTCCTGCTCTATCATTCCATATTTTCCCGCTCTGTCATTCCTTCTAGTATGGCTCCGAAAGACGACGCCCTCTTTCCATGTCATCA
>PNEQ01007594.1:0-34042 GCA_003012365.1 Medauroidea extradentata | reverse complement strand
ATCAACACCGACAGGATGAAGACTCGCTACGATAGGAATGCACCAGATGAAACATTCCAAGAAGGTCAACTGGTGTGGTTGTACAACCCTCAGAGAAAGAAGGGGTATTGTCCCAAGCTGCAGAAGAATTGGGAAGGCCCTTATGAAATAGTGAAGAAGATCAATGATGTATTTCGGATTGTTCGTCGAGGCTCTCGGGTGAGAGGACCTAAAGTTGTACACATAGACAGATTGGCCCTCTACGATGGACCTGAGGCTGCTGTGTCTGTTCGGGACGAACAAACTTAAGGAGGGGGCAGTGTTGCGTGCCATGTACCTGGAGGCCAGTGTTCGGCGGCTGTTTCGTAACACCTTGAGGGCTGGCCGATGATTCAAAGCCCGGGTGGCTCATAGTGGGAATCCCGCCGAAACTACGTCATAGATACCTGTCCCAACTACGTCTTAAACCTTCGAGGGCGGCCGACGTGACTACAAGCACATTCGAAACATGATGAAATATATATTTTTAGACCCCTGTAATGCGGGGAACACCCGACTGTCTGGGCTAGTATAAAACCACAGAATCGGCACATTTGAGGAGAGTTCGCTATTGGAAGTGCTAGAGGAAGGTGCTACGCTTGTGGAGAGAGACTGGTGAAGACATCTTGGTGACGTCAAAGTCTACTGTGAGCCGGTAGGGGGCTACCTTCGGAGCAGTGTTTGGCGATACAAGAGGACTGCTGCGGCGGGCTGACAGGCGAAGAGGAGGTGCGCGACGGGAGTCGAACAGAAGACCTCAAGAGTGAAGACACTGGTGCACTCGGGGTGCTGCGCAGCACATGGAGAGCCATCACCACTTCGGACTGATAAGGTTGTACATTGTCATTATTAGAAATGCTGCTGATTGGATATATGACTGAATTTTATTGTGATTTATAGTGTTTAATTAATTGATGGTAGACTTTTCTTGTGCTTTAATTGTCAAAGTTAATTAACGTGTCTGTGACACAGGAGTAATTGTGTGCATAACTAATTGTGTTGTGAGAGTTCTAGTTGATTACCGTTTTGCGTATTTCGTATCTTTGTGAGCTATTAAATCCAGTACTTAACTTAACTCTTTTTTTTGTAATTATAAGACCTCTATCCCAAAAGAACTCATAGGTATTGCCCACATTTAAAGTTTGTGTGCTCTCAAACTTGTAACAATATGTTATATTCCTATGCTTATGTATAATTATGGTTCCATACTCTTATGCAGGCATAACAGTATGCAGTCATATTTAAATTGGTGTATTAGTATTCATATGATTATATATGACTATAAATAACATATGCTTGCATAATACTGTGGTTTAAAAATTATCTAAATTTGTTATGAATAATAAAAAAAATACTTCTCAGGTTGCTTGAAATGCAGGCCCAAGGTCAAGACTGACAGTGACATCATCAAATATTGCGGTCATGACGTCATCCAAGAGGGTCACTAGTTGTGATTGTTTTAAAAAAAAGAGGTAACTTGGTTGATGCCTATTACTTCCGCGAAGTTAAAAGGTCTATAAGTGTCCTACTGTCTTAGTAGTCAAATAAATATTCAATACTTGCAAGACAACTTTTACTAATCTCTCGTGATGAAGTATTCTCCAGTACAACCGCTGAGATGTTCAAATGTCTATACAGATATTATATTAGCATGATTACAGCAGAGTGAAGGTTAACCCGACTGTCCGACATGAATAGTGGGTTTCAGGTGTGTGTTATAGCAGCCTAGAAGGTAGCACACACAGGTAAATGCAGTATGGTTTGTCGCGATGTTACTCATATTATAAATATAAATGTTATATTACACTGCTGATGGTTAAAAGGACGTAATGCTGGTCGCTCCAGCGATGCCTCTGCGTGTTTATGGTGACTATTCAAAATAGATTGTGATTATCTCCTATACCCATAATGTTACAGCAAAAATCTAAATTGCTGGCAAGCTTCAAACAAGATGCTTGAGATGTTTGGTAAGGATTTCGTTGAGATGGCTATTACATTGTGATGGATACAAGGGTGATCACTTTAATATTGTTACATAGTGATTACTTCCACAATGATTCTGAAAAAGTGCATGATAACATATATGTACAGGAAGGGTTTCTCCCTCATAGGGAAAATATTGCAAGTGCTGAGAAAACTGTTTACTTAAGCCTGTGACCTTATGTTTTTCAGCAATGCTTACAAGAATAATCTGGTGTATTTATTTGCTTATTGTATTTAATTGCCATTTTAATATGGTAAATATGGTGGTGTGTATGTGTACCTAATGCTATACTTTGCTTGAGATGGACAAAGGAAATTTTTATTATTGCTGGGACATATTCAGTGCATGCGGTTATTTAGTACTATGCACATACAAGTTTAGATGGTATACTGTTATGGATGGATGATATAATATGATTAAAAACTTGGTTTTGGATTACCGATATGACGAAATATATTGCGTTAGTGTCTATAAGATTTACACATATACTTTATTTTTACAGTTGATTAGTTCTCCAATGGGTATGTGTATGTCTACAAGCATGAACATGCAAACTTTTTTTTTTACAGATTGTGAGTTTATAGACTGATCAGGACTTCTGAATATGTGATGTGTATGTTATAGTATGCTCATGACTGATGGGGAGCTATGTTACATAAGTGATTAATTTTGTATGAGTAACTAGAATAAATGGAGCTGCAATGGCTCCCCATAGAAACTTGCTTATGGGGAGCTCCAAATTGTTATAATAGGTTATATTATCATGAAAAAAGTGATTAAGGTGATTATTACATTTATTGAAACCGACTATATGAATTCAGGAAAAAATAATCCATCTTAAGGATACTTATGTAGCTTCGCTCATTACTAGCGATTGGCATGGTTTATGATAAGTTTTCACGGGTATTTAAATTATTTTGTCTGTAAGTAGGTTACGATGGAGTAGCGCCGAACTTATGGTCTCTCATATATGTGTTAAATCAATACTGTTTTTTTAATGACGTATATGATACTGCTTGCTGGTTGAAATATTAATTTTATAACTGCTTGTATGTTGTAGGAAGGTCTGGGGGGTTAAAGATATTGTATAAATTATTCTTTATTTATTTACTGGTATATGCTTCATCTAGAGTCCATTTTATAGGAAACATGTGAGTTACTGATTGTTGGTATATAAAGACTTGTTAAGTTAACAAAGATATAGCATAGTTGGGATGGATAGACAGACTTGTTACTTCAAATGAATGGTGTGTTCATGTGGTATTGTAATTTATTGTACGTTTGTAAAGGCAGGTTTATATGAACTTGGTTTAAGTTATGTTAGCAAACTGGGATTTAATTTTAATTTATATCTTGCATTGACCGTCTGGGTTATTTTGAGGTAATATTGGAATGCATGTTTTATTTGTCTAATGTATGATTGTCATTAATTGATTTATACAAAGTGTAAAAGGGATAGCTGACAGGAGATATGAAATTCTTGCGTCTATTCGGTTTTTTTTATTATTGGTGCCTAGCATTGGCATTTACTAAAAACTGATATAATGATAACACAGATTTACTTGTGATGTAACAGAAGTTGATAAAGGTACAGATTCATGCCGCACAGATAGTATCTCACATCCATCGGCTTGGATTTTTTTAAAATAAATATTTGCTGTAATATTTTACATGGGTGACTCCTGGCAGGTGACTGCTGGCAGATGACTCCTCACTGGTGAACGCTGACCGGTGACTTTATCACGGGGTGACTCTCCACTGGTGAGTTGACAAAAGAGACATGGGAGTAAATTGAGTTATAACTGATACTTTTTTTCGTACTTTTATACATTTTTGTATTGGAATAAAGGCGTATAAACGGAAAGTTTATATTCCCGCACATGTAAAAGATACAGGTTAAGAAACTGTAAGCGAATCTCAGTACACTTAGCTAATAGTACTTGAGTATAAGTGCCTTGTGAGCTCGTTTATCGGTATACTCTGAATGGTGCATCCGAATGGTGCGTTCGTTTAATGACATACTTCCGTTGTCGCCTGTATAGTAAAATATTTACAGCTTGTAGTATTGTTGTAGACCATTTACGATAGAGAAAAAATAGCCTAGTTTGGGACTCCTGTGTGCAGCCTGACATCGTCGGTTTACTTGGGGAGGTATTTTGAAGAGATATTCTAATATTTGCGGTATTGGTTTTCCACAACCTAATTAAAACTATTTTTCTACGCTTGCTCCTTAAACAACTACAAAGGCACAGCACATATCATCGTATGTAGCCCACGAAAAACTAAAGGTACCTTATCTGAAACTTCTGGCACCTCCATAAAACTGCAGCAACCTCACATAAAACTGCCAGCACCTAACAAAAACTGCACGCAACTCACAAAAATCTGTTGGCACCTCACTAAAACTGTAGGCACCTCACATAAATCTGTTGGCACCTCACAAAAACTTTAGGCACCTCACATAAAACAGTTGGCAACTCACATAAAACAGTTGGCACCTCACATAAATCAGCTGGCACCTCACATAAATCAGCCAGCACCTCACAAAAACATGTTGGCACCTCACTAAAACTGTAGGCACCTCACATAAAACAGCTGGCACCTCACTTAAATCAGCTAGCATGTCACATAAATCAGCCAGCACCTCACATAAATCAGCTGGCACCGCATGTTCGTGATGGTAGTACACATATCAACGTGCAAGAAGATCGTTGGCCGTAAATATTACTACCCAGGATTAAGTCGCCTCTCTCGAATGAATGCATGGTCCCCTGCTTTCTAATGGTGTTAGGTGGATTCTGTGGGGTTTTTACTACTTGTAAATTCGTAACATTTTGTATGAGGTTTTAAAATTAAATCCAGGTTTTAATACTCTGGGTGTGCGTTTAATGCACAAATGAGAGAAAATATGTATTTTATTAAAGAGTGGGACGTACAGTATTGTGAAAAATATACTGTATTAGTATCTTAATGTATCTCACTTGGATTGTGAATGGGATGGGTTCTTGGAGTAAAAATTGAAATACATGAATTGATGTTCAAAACATGTGTATATTTACAACCAGGATATGTAAACGATCAAAATAGCACAGTAAAGGGAGGGGATGCTCTAATAATATCTAAAACAGAGGTTCAAATAATTGGGGTATATAAGTGTTGTATACAGGAGTGTGGTGGCTACATGGATGTCTCCTCAAAGAACTATACCGTACGACGAGTCGTCTTTTCGTATGCTGGCTTTCAATAATCGGATATGAAGTAGTTCGGGGTTTTGAGGATTGTGTGTGTGTGTGTGGAGTTTACACTGATGTGTGTGTAGTAATACAGGTGTGTGGGTGTGAGTATATGGTTAAAAGATGTGTGTGAAGGGGATTTGTGGAGGGGGATTGTGGGGCGGTGATTATTGAGGGTTGTGGGGGGTGATGTGGTTGTGTGTTTGGGGGAGGGGTATACAGAGTGTGTGTATGTGGGAGTGTGATATGTTTGTGTACTTGTGTGGTGTGTGTGCGTGGAAGTGGAGGGGGCTTGTAGGTGTGTATGACTGCATGCTTCTCTCTATATGTGATCTAGTCTATGGAATGGGAGTATGGGATTTGTCATATCTTGAAATCATTTAGCATTTCAACACGTTTTACGTATGTTAATACTTATATATACTTTCATGTTACTAGGAGATTTAAGTCAATATGCTTATTACTTGTTTAGGCTACACGAAATGGAGCGAGAAAAAAGTTTCCACTTGAAATTATGTAACAGTAACTACACTACAGACTATAATATAAGTATGTATTATTTAATATTTATTTATAATGGTATAGTGGCCATGAGCGTTTTCCAAGCGCGTAAGGTTAGGTGATGATTGGCGAAGGATGGAGGTTTACTGAAGCTACATGCTTTGCAAATATATACTTGAGTTTTATCATGAGGACTTCGTAACCTTTCTGTATTATGCTTCATTGGCGTATGTTAGGCTTGGTTAGCTCATTAGGTTAGCTGGCTTTATTATGTTGAAGGTTTTTGCAAAAGTTAGAATCTAGATATATGTTGTTTATTTTATGTATGATACCTAATTGCGATTGGAAGAAATGTTTAGGTATATAAATTGGTACGCCTGAGCAGTTGGAAAAACATATTTTATTTTGTCACTTTATATTCGTTTGGGTTGTGGAGGAGTTTTTATATATGTATTACATGCGAAAATTTATTTCGATAGTTGTAATGGGGAAGAGTACATGAGGGTATATTTCGTATGTGGACGTCATGTACATGGATGTGATTGTTTTGAATTCAACACATACTTATGACATACTGTATGCAAGTTTTTATGCATAACACTTTGTTCTGGGACAGGGATTTGAGCCGGGATCTATTAGAGCAGAAGACAAATACCCTACACCACATTGTTATAAGTGTAGTGATGACCTTCTTTGTACCCTCCTCTAAATTTAATATGACATGTTACATACAGTTTGTCTTTCTATGGATTTATTTGATCAATTATTATTATTATGTATTTCTTCTCCACTGAAAGGTAAATACAAATTTTAAAAAAATCGTTAAATCTTTTATTTACAGAAATACCACAACAGATTTTTCATAAATTTTTTTTAACAAAAAATATTTCCCTTCAATGCTTTAAAGTCTCATTTGTACATATTCTGTGGGTTAGCATTATTCCAAAGTTACACATACCATGTGTTGTTGTAAAATCAAAGTCTCGTGGCTTCAGAGTTACACTGGGCACAGAACAGAGTTTTCTTACTCTTGTGATGTGTGTTAGGGTACATTTATATGAGTTTTCTGAACTTAGGACAGCCAAACTGTTTGTGTGCATCGATAATTCTAACACTGTTCGAGCACACGCCATGTAACACAAATTTTTGATCGTTTCCGATGACGAACATAGGGACATCTTCATTTATGAAAATTCACACCCCATAGGATAGCTTACAGTAAAGGATAACACCGGAATCCCACCTGAGTCCATGTTTTTGGTACATCTGTAGACGGTATGCTTGTTGTGTGATGCGGCTTAGATGATCCCAGGGGCAGGGAGGTTCGAATGTGAAGACATTGGTTGCCAGTTCATCGTCACTGTCCGATATCGACACTTGTTTAATGGTGGAAGTGTCTTGTGATTTGAATCCCTGACTGTTGCAATACATATCACTGGTAGAAAATTTATTGAGGCTAATAAACGATACCTCGATGAACTCCTTACACGCTTCTTTCTGACAGGGTATTGTTGACGCTTGAAGTTTGTAGGCTGTGGTGTCATGTACCAACACTCGTGATGTGGTGTGTCCGGATCAGAAGCACAATCCCTGCAGCTTTCTACACAAGACAGGTAGTTTCGGGTATTCTCGTCAGGATGCAAGTAGCGTTCTAGCATAGAATTGGATTTCGTGTTGAGAATAAGCTTGTTAATCAAATTATGGTCGGTCGAAACAATGTGACTCTAGCGCTAGTGGTTTGATGAAGACTGATCATTAAGAGTTTGTTACGTGCTGATATATGTAAAGAGATAAGAGAACGTATGATGGAGGGGGTATGAGTGACGCTATATTGAGACACCATTCTGGCATTATGCCTTAGGAATGTGCTGTCTGGGTGGTACAGGGAGGAGAGAGTCGAAAGGTTAATATAACACCATACTGCGAAACAGGTTGTGTGTTGAATCAGCAATGACTGATATGGGGGTGGGGTGGAATTTGCTATCGAGAAAGATTTTGAATGTCACCTACAGAGTTGTGTCATGTTGCACACCAATATGATGTCATGTCTCAGGAATGTGGTGATTTATGTGATGGGGAGCCAAAGGTAGGTATTCCACCATACTGCAGCACATGTATATGCTGACTCTGGGGGAGGGGGAGTTGGTATAGGATGACATCATGGTATAGGTGCGAGGAATGTAATGTGATGAGTACATGATTAGCATGCATTGCTGACTTGGGAAGAAGGGAAAATAATAAAGTCTTGAGAAGATGAGGGAGGTGGTAGACATCTTCCAATGACATAGTGTAAGATATTGGGTGAGGGTGCTAAGGAAGCCTTGTCTAGGTATATAGTGTTGGTTTTTTTTAATTGAATAAATAATACTTTTTGTATGAGGTATGAGTGGGGTTAGGAAGCAATGCGAAATCGAAATGTTTCGGAAGGATTGTAGGAGACAGCTATAGTTAGTTTGATTGAATTTATTATAATTCTTTCAAGGATAGTTGGGATAGGAGTTAGGTTTAATTTATTAGCATGGGGAAGGGTAGTGAGTCCCTCCAGGTGTGGTGTATTTATTTGCATAGTTTAATTTTCTCTAAAAATGTATTTTTTATGAAATATTGTGGGTTGTGTTTGGAATGCAAAATCGAGAAAGTTTCGGATGACTCTGAGAAACCCCCTATATTTTATTTGATTGGATTTTATGGAATCTGTTCAGGGATCGATAGGAAAGGAGTTGGGATTAAGTTATTAGCTTTGGGGAGGATGGGGGATCCCGCAGGTGTGATATAAATATATACTTATTCTCTCTAAAATATGTTTTTATTATAAAGTATGAGTGGAGTGTGATTGTACTGTACAATCGAAATATTTTGGGAAGACTCGGAGAAAACCCCTATATTATAGTTTACTGAATTTATTGAAACTTGTTCGGGAATAGCTAGGAGAGGGGTCGTATTTAAGTTATTAGCATGGGAAAGGGTTAGGGAACCTTGTTTAGGTGCGGTAGAGTTAATTACTTTAATTATTTTACTAGAAATTTGTTTTTACATAATGAAGTATGGGTAGGGGTTGATAGGAATGATAAATCGAAAAATTTTTGGAATACTCTGAGAAAACCCCTATAGTTTATTTGATTGAATTTATTGAAACTTGTTCTGGAATAGCTAAGATAGGAGCCAGGTTTAAGTTATTAGCTGGGGAAGGGTGGGGAGACCATGTTCAGGTCGTTATGGTCAATTACTTAAATTATTTTACTGGAAAGATGTAGTTTAATTGTGAAGTATGAGTGGGAGTTGATAGGAAAAATAAATTGGAAAAATTTTGGAAGACTCTGAGAAAACCCCTATAATTTATTTGATTGGATTTATTGTAACTTGTTCGGGAATAACTAAGGTTTAAGTTATTAGCTAAGGGGTGTGGTGGGGGAGCTCGCCTAGGTGTGATATATATAGTTCATTACTTAAATTAAATTTGTTAAAGAGATGTTTTATGGTATGAGGTGAAAGTGAGGTTAGGTTGCAATGAAAATTAGAAAATTTTTGCGGAAGACTCGGAGAAAACCCCTATACTTTATTTTATTGGATTTTATGATAATAGTTCGGGGATAGTTAGGATAGGAGTCGGGTTTAGGTTATTAGCTGGGGAAGGGGAGGCGGAGCCTGTTCAGCTCTGGTATAGTTAATTACTTAACACATATTTACTATAAATACGTTTTTACAATATGAGTAGAGATGATGGTTTATCGCGGGAAAACTTGAATATTTGCTAGACTTCAACATACGCTCAGCTTATGAAAAGATAACTGGCTTTCGCTTGTATGTGGAGGTGTTGCCCCAATTTGACTAAGCCAATAAGAATCCTGCTGTTGTAATATTTTATGCCTGTTATTGGTCTGCAGACAGCTACGGTGTGTCAGTGGTTTCAAGGCTATGTTGGTGCAAAAAATTTTCGCGATATACCATCATCTCTAAATATGAGGTATTAGTGGGGGTAGGTAAGAATGCGAATTAGAAAAAATTTCGGAAGACTCGGAGGAAACCCCTTCAAGAAGGTTACATCTATTTAAGCAAAACAATTGACATTAGGTATTGCGAACAAGGTAGATGCCGGAAACAAGATGGCGGGCATAAAATTTAATTATTTTAAAATTTTTGAATTTTTTGGAATTTGGTTTTACCATTCAATGCAATTTTTTCGAGACAAACTGTATGATGATTAGAGTTAATTTATCAATTAAAAGGAAATTTCATTAATTAACTAATTAACAACTATTTTGCAGGCTTCTGACTCGACAAAATTAGAGTATGCAGTTTAAACCAGCCATAACAAAGTTACGAAACGATTTTACGATATCGGCTCCATTTATGTATTAAAAATAATTGTCGTTAAATGCGAAGAAACTCGGGCCCAAGTCCGTAGGAGTTGAAAGAAGATTGTACAGAGGAATTTGAAAAAAAAAAATAAAAAAATTAAGTAAATACAAGAAACCAGACTTCTACTCAGGATTGCGGAATCAACTACGAAAACGTTTAACTGCTTCCTATTTTGGGCAAATCTGCAATAAGAAAGCGTCTGCTTCATGTTCATCAGTTGTAGAATCAATTCGTTACCAAACATTCTATGGGAATGAGAGTACTCGACGGGATATCGAAAATGAGTCAGTTGCAGTACAATCTGTAAGTGAAATCCTTGGACTCAAAGTTGATAAATGTGGATTATTTATCAGTACAGAGTATCCTTATTTAGGAGCCACTCCAGATGGCCTCATAGCTGACAGTGCCATAGTAGATATCAAATGCCCTGCTTCAATCAAATTTATGTCGCCGGTGGAAGCACATGCAGCTGGTATGGCTAAATTTTTACACCACAAATATGTAACCTTGAGACTTAAAGCGAGCCACGCCTTCTTTTATCAAATACACAGCCAATTGAATAGAACGGGAAGAGACTTGTGCTACTTTGCTTGTATGGACACCAAAAAGTAAAAGAGAATATTTGTCATATAATAATTATAGAGCATACTATAGTAATTTAATAATGAAAACCGTAATAATATAATACTACTATGCAGAGTTGACTAGATATATTGAAAACTTACCATGCAACATCCAATAATGTCAACGCTCAATCAATGGCATGTAATTATAATGAGTTTGGCCGAACATAACTTGTAAGGTATAATTAAACTCTTCTCGATTTACAAGCACCAGATAAATTTTATGCCATACAGTCACTAAATTATTAGGAGCTTGTAAGATACTGTATTGCGGTAAAAATTGGAAATTCAACATGTAGGAAAAAATTGAGATTAATATTTTGAACTCATACTTGTCAAAACCTAAAATATATCTTAAACGATCTATAATAATTCTAATTCGACAGGAATGAAACACATTTGAAAATCCATATGACTGTACTTTTTGTCGTAAAATTGCTGTTACGTTTACAGAGTAGCTCATTTGTATTATTTCCAGTACATAATTTTTTGTTACCTCAACGGAAAGAAAATATTTTTGTTAATTTAAATAACAGCGTAGTAAATGCAACTGCAAATATGTCTTGCTAATGGTTGTTTATGTTATGGTCACTTTTACAGATATTCTGATCGATAAGGTGAAAAAAACAATGACTTTTTGTTGACAGAAATGCTTCCGAAATTACACAAATTTTACATGGACTGTTTGTTGCCCGAGATCATTGACTCAAGACGAGCTCGTGGTCTGAACATAAAAGAACCGTCATCTGTTCAAGAAGCAAGGAAACAGTTGATGTCTAAAAGAAAGACGAAAAATAAGTGTTTAATATGTTTGAAATCTCAATGTGTAGAAATGTTTATTTTGCATTGACTTCAATATGTAATTGTTTAAAACCCTTTAACTGGGAACCAAGAATTAAAGTTGCGCTGTAATTATCATTTTGTTATTTTATTTTCTTCACGTTCACTGAACGGTTGCTGAATGAGATTTACTGCGACAGTTTTGACTTTACACTTTATGTATCAAAGGCATTATTTGGTTACTTTATCTAGTGAATAGTTTATAGCAACTGCAGTAAATTACAGCAGTATAATAAAATGTCTTTCATGAAATATGCACATTATTTACAAACATAGTACTCTTTAGACAGTTATTCAGCTTTATATAATAATTGTGAAAATCTACTTATCCAAGACTGCAGATTACAAACAATACGCCTTGTGCAATTGGATTAATTCACTTTTAAAACTAGCGCGAATGTACTTCGTCGTAAGTAACATTTGGGTAGCATCTTTGTCACTGCGGACCAAATTATTCTTGCTTCACATATCAACCTGCATATATTTCGTGTGTTAAATACAGAAGTCAGAAGTATAATATGAATATTTTTTTTAAATATTACATATTGTTCTTTGAGTTCGAACTACTAACGCTAATTTTCTAGACAAGTGAATTTAAATTCCTTTTTTTTACGTATTTTGTATTCTTATTTATAAATTTGGGCAATGGATGATGAATTTATCCGTCCTTGCTGACAATTATCGTTAAAACATGTGGCCGCTAAATAAGTAAACATAATTTTCTTAGCGAGATGTGTTTCAGTGCCAAAAATATCCTTTTTCCTTTCTTCTGGCACCGAATATAGTTTTATTTTCGCTAGCCACGCAGCAATACAGCAACTACTTGGCAGGTAAACCGACCCGATTGAAGAGGCGCTTTTTCCGCGGACACTGCAGGTATAGGCTGGGGATTACCGGTAAAGCGCATTAGCGAACGTCACTCACGGTGGGTTGATGAGATGATGAGTGGAGAAATGGCTTGACTCTGCTTTTGCCTACAACTTGTCGCACTTCGGTGCATTTATATAGTATCATCTCACTGCGATTCCTGGGTATGTGTAGCTCGACAGGCAGTCATGCCTCTTAAATACGGGTCCGGAGCCCAGCTAAAACTGTTACACGCGCTCCGCCGCGGTTCCAATGATTTGAAACTAGACTGTCGGGGTGCATTTGATTTGACAAATACCCAGCGAGTTATGGAAACTTCAGCTTTCGGTCTCGCGACAGCACGGCCTCGAATGGCACATGAGGAAACGGCGGGAGTCTCCTCATCAGTCGCACTCGTGTTCATGAACCGTGTGTGTCTACTTGATGACGATTCCAGTTACCGAAACATCGTTAGTACTGTCTGTCTGGAAAACTACTGTGTATCGTTTCGTCTCTTCATTGTGTCGTTTGTCTTTTCTGTATATGTCTGTTATCTGTTGCGTTTTGTCTCGTCTATTTGTTGTGTCTTTTTGTTATTTTTCTGTTTGTGTCTGATATCTGCTGTGTTTTTTGTTTCATCTCATCGTTGTATCGCATGTTACTTGGTTTTTTATTTTATTTGTTATTTTTTTGATTTATTATCTGTTTGTTCCATGTTTCTATTTGACCCGATTCAATTTTGGAATTTCTTGTTGTGTAGGTATCTTGCTGACTAAAGCATACTCTGCTTATATTATGGTTTCTTTTATTAGTTTTAGTTTTCTTTGACAGTCATTCAATTTGCAATGGAGTACGTCCAAGAAACTGAATCTAGTCATGCACTCCTATTGCACAGTTTTTTCAAAGATCATAAAAATGTAATTACTTCATGTGACAAAAATTTCTAGTTTGCGACACATCAAATGCAGCTATATATGGAGCGCTATAATGAAGGACGAATAGAGAAAAATATATGTATTAGCATATGTTTCAAATATGCTGGCACAAAATGAGCGAAACTAGTTAACAACTGAGTGTGAAATGGGCACGACCAAATATTTCTGTTAACATTTCATACAGATAGCAGCAAGTTTCCTCGGGGATCTCTCGTTTTCCCCGCCTTTTTATTCCGGCGCTTCTCCATACTCACCTCTTGTCACCCCTCACCAATGCTGAAGACGAGACAATATCTTTATAACATACTCTTCACAACACAATTTAAACATAACATGCTTCCGTACAGTATTTATGTTCTATGGCATAACACGACTCCTTGTATGGATACAAAAATTTGCTACAGCTTTAACCAATTTTAATTTTATGCAATATACATTAAAGGTAAATATTATTTGATATTCAATATTCTTTCAAGATTACCAAAGAATATAACAAAAATACATACATAGACACAAATCATAAATAACAAAAGTTACAACCTAATAATAAAATTGTACACTTTGTATACTAATGTAGACAAAGCTGAGTAAATTGTCACGACAGTATAAAAATGTGTACAAAATAATTGTACAAATTATAAACAGATATGTGAGATATTTTGATATGTGATCACCCACATCTCATTTACACAGAAAAACAAATAATTAAATGGTGGTCCAATGGTCTTTCCCCTTGGAAAAGTTTAAACTTGTAAAATGTAGCATTGTTTTGACTTATTCTGCATGTTTTATTGTGTACATATATCAACCAGCGTTATTGTTTACTGTGGCATTTCCCAACTGTTTCTTATTGAGGCTGAAATATAGTAAAATTCCTTTAGTTCTGTAACCATTAATACAGTAAGTGCATAGCTTCATAAAAATAGCTCCGGGAACTGCTAGAATAATCTGAAATTATTGATTCAAGTTTTATACAAGATATGACTGTTTGTTGTTTACTATAGTATAAAATAAACCTCTTGCAACACGGTTATTTTTTGTAAAAAAATTAATATACAAAAAATGTTTATTTCTTTCCTAAGAATCAGTGAATTTCAAGTCTTAGTTGTGTTACAAATACATTACATAAAAATAATTAAAAAACATATATTTTATAAATATATTTTGTATAACTGATAGTTACAAAACAATCATGTTACATGTTAGAAATGGATTAAAAATTTAATTTTATTAACACCAATAACACTACAATTTAGGGCTTCAGATTAGGTTATTTTGATTTTTAACCTAAATCTCTGTCGGACACAAAGTTTTTACATACAAATTAAGTTATCGCAACCTTATGTATCGTGAATTAGTAAAATTTACAACAGCGAACCAAATATACCTATAATTATGGAAAAACTTAATTTTTGATAATTTTTATTGGAAGGGGCCGCAGTCCCAGTTGAGTGGCAGGAGTTGGAACTACTTGAAGAACCTTAATTATGAATGAATAGGAGAGCATATGATGGCTTGTAGTGTATGGCGAAGATGACACGAATCTCTAGTGGGTGGGGAAAGGAGGAGGGGACATATGTGTGACACAACAACAGTTTGACGAAAAGGCAGGAGTGTCAGAATGGGAGGGGGGGTGGGAGTTATGGCACATGTGTCTCACAACTACAACACCCAAAGATGCGAGCATCTTCTACTCTACCCCACCTGCCATATGCGAGAACTTGGTTTGTATACAACTGAGAAACACACCAATATGTACATTGTAACTGCCAAGAAAGAAGTCTCGCATACCGGTACCAGCACTGTATAGTGGATTATTATCAAGTTACATCAAGCTGTAGTAGAGACTTCGCGAAGTTCTGTGCTTTTCGTTGCATTAAGCATTATCGAACGATAAAGCTGAATGACTTGCGGAATAAAATTATTGTTCTCATAGTTCTTGTGTTATAAAAGTTGTAATATTTCAGCCTGGTTCTAAACACGTTTTGTAGTGCCCTATGCACAAAAAAATCAGAAAAAAGGAATTATTTCTGTGAAATGAGCACGTTTTATGTCTCCAGTAATATTGCTAACAAACTGTAGCCGCGGGAAAATTTGATAAAATAATGATATCATGACATTTGGGACAAATAATTTCTAATGCTTTCACCAAATTATGCTTTACCTTTATTTTCCCTATGCTACAGAATACAGTGCCCCGTGTAATCTTTATACAAGCATGCTAGGGGTAGTGTCTGATAAATTTTAAAGTCGTATCATGTAAAATTACCTTTCACTTGAAGAAATTCAATAGCGCGACATGTCATACAAGATACAAGCCGCTAGCGAAATGTTTCTGTCGCAACATTTTCCTTATGGAGCGACGAAATGTTGCCGGCCGCTGGTGTCACTTTTACTTGAGCTGCCATATTAATGAATAAAAGAGACAATTGAAACAAAATACAGACACTATAGCTTACACTTACTCAATTACGAGTTTCAAAATCAGTTTACCTTGGCAGTTTTCAGTCTTAAAGAGTAATGAATGAGAAAATTGTCTTTCAAGGGTTAAAATAAAATAATACTACAGACTCTTCTTTTCTTAATTGGATTGCAATTTAAACGAATTTCTTGTACAAGTTGTTCTGTTAACAACGGTGATTAATGTAGGCTTATAAACACACATCTAAAATTCTACGTACTGGATGGCTCGTACACAAACAATATGTTTATGTTGTGGCCTTGTCTCTGTTATTTCATAACATGTGAAAATGTAAGGAAAGTTATTTTCTACATATTTAAATTATTTTGGCCCGTTTTATGTATTGTATAATCATTCTGCGATCATGTTCTACAGTGAGTGTTTGACTTTATTACTGTAAACAATTCGGCGAGTGAAGTACAGATGTTTCGACTTTGCACGGCCTCACAAAGCTGCGCAAATTCGTTTAATTTATTATTCAAGCTCGTGAGTGCGAAAGTAGCTTGGACGTACACAATCGCTTTTGAAGTAAACTCAATGCTAGCTCTGTTGCGCATGAAGCAGCATTGTGTTGTTGGTATATAATAAGCGCACGGGTAGCATATGTAGTACAAGTGTGCTGGTAGTCAGACAGAGGCAGGAAGGATCACGTACAACATCAAATAACCAGGATGTGCTTCATATGAATTTATTTTCATTACAAATCAAATTTGATTTAATGGTTGGCCTCGGTTTCGTGGTTACGCATTAGCCATTTTACCAGTCTTCTGGTATAAGAGTTTTTGGGATATCTACACAACATATCGGTAAACTAAGCTTCAACAATGTTACCGTATTACTGTGATCTATAATAAGCAATGTGATATATTAGCAAGAATGTATATGTGATTGTGACAAGGTATGCCTGGAGGTGGTTTTGTTGTACTATATTTGTCTAGCCCCCTTTCGTTGTACTTCTGTATATTGATGTTTGGATACATGGCCACAGGTAGATAAAATTTTTCAACTACTCTTGTAAATATATCAGTAATGGAATTCGTTAAATTATGAAGAACGAACCTTCCAAGTTCCGCGCGTTAATTCGATAGTGTGTTGAGAACTCGGAACTGGCGCTGTCACTCATCAGTATGGCCTTCTGTTGTGAACGTGTAATACCCCAATTGTTCATGTATTGTTACATACGTCTTCAGAGAATATTTTGCAAACTTGTTGTAACGCTGCAAATACAATTTGGTTAAAGTTATTGATATTTTTAACAGCGTAAACTTTCGCTGTTCCGAACATCCTCGTATTTTTTTGTAGTAAGACCTGACTGGCAACTTTGAGGTAGCTTTTCAAGGGTCGTCGCTTAGATGACCAGATGTAACATGAAATTTGCATATTCCTCAAACAACACGTTCTTTTCAAACCACGCAGATAATGACATTACAGCCCTGTCGCAAGTACGAAGTATTTATTTTTATAACTCATTAAAATAACTTCAGTCGTTCGGCTCTGTTTTTCTGTTAATTTGATCAAAACGCCGCAAAATATTTTTTGTAGTCATGCAATATTTTTATGAATCCACTAAAATAAACTTTGATAAACGAAATTTTCAACTCCAGCTGAAAAATACTTTTTGCTTACCAGTAGTGTTGCCATGTATTTGAGAGGTTCATGTTAGTTTAGTAATTGAACCGCTCTTTACTCCAAAGCGATTGAGCTCGTTTTCTGTCAGTTGTACCCGTATTATTTCATTTGGAAAACATAAGTTTTTTGTAGTACTCCCGTTGCATCGACCTTCATATAAGGTCGCCACTTTTTTCTCACCTCAAACCGCTAAGTTGAAGGCGTAAGCTTTCGATTATGTAAAAAATTTGTAACGAACTTGTTTACTTTAACTATTTGTTTCAGCTTGACGTTTTATTTTTTAATACAAATAGCTGTGTTAGTTAAATGGGTCAACAAAAATTTTTTTCTGCTAGAATATTTTTTAATCGGCAATAGTGGGTTTATACCCTTGTGCAGAAGGCAGATTTCTCTGATTTTAATGAGTCAGAGGCCTATAAACGAATGCAATCTTATGTATGTATATATGTACATACGTTATACAAAACAACAGTGTGATTGTTAAATTTATAAACCCACAGATATGTTGTCATGTTTTCGATAAGTGTCAAAAGGAACAAAAATCGGTGAGCACGAAGGCCGTTTATAATACAATGACCGACGGAGGAAGGTGGTGTAGCCAGTGGCGACAAAATGCGACGTTGTGGGTGGAGGATAACTAGAGACTAGCTATTTGCCAAACACACAAAGACATCGTCTGTCATCTTTCAAACATAAAAACTACTAGGTTTAATCCAAATAGGAGACTTTTAGTCTGACCACCAATGTATAGCGGCACTACTAAGAAAATTAATCATGCATATCACGAGATACGACGATATTGAATAAATAATGTTAGCGAACATCATCCCGTCGTATTCTTCGCACATTAAAACCATTCCAGGCGTAGTTTTGCAGTGCGCAAACAAAACAATGCAGTACACAATCCATCGTATCTTACTACAATATATTGAGAAGATATAAGATAAAACATGTCAAACTATAAGAGAAATCGGGGAAGTTTTAAATTATCCACAATTATTTATTGCGTACACGTCAAATTCACTTTAAGTGCCATGATAGCTTTAGATTACAAGCTACTTCTTACAAAAATATATCAGTTTTTTATTTAGTGCATCGTACGACTTATTGTAAAGACGCTGTTACTTTTAAAAGATTTTTGCAATGCGGATAAGTTACGAACTAAAGAAGTGTTTTGGACATACGTCATTGCAGCAAATGTTGTGTCAAAGAAAACCAGAGAATTCACACAAATAAACAGACGTGTAAACAATCAAAAGGATTTTGTTTGCAACTGGAAAACATAGGTAAGCATGACTGGATTTATTTACTTGGACATACTCCATAGCGAAATAAATGACTGTCTAAAGGAAACTAAAAATAATACAAGAAAACATAAATAAGCAGAGTATGCTTTAGTCATCAGGATACATACACAACATGAAATTCCAAAACTTGAATCTGGTCAGATAAAAACAAGGAACAAACAGAAAATAAAAGAAATAACAAGAATATAAAAATAGCTAAGTTGACAGGCGACACAACGATGAGACGAAACAAAAACACAAACAGAAATACAACGAAACAACGATGAGACTAAACAAAACACAAATATGTCGGACACAAACAGAAAAAACAACAAACGACACAAATGATGAGACGAAACAAAACACAGTAGTTTTCCAAACAGTCAGTATAAACGACGTTTCGGGAACTGGAATCTGTTCCCGTCATCAGGTAGACAGATCAGTCGCACTCGTGTTCCTGAACCCTGTGTGTCTACCTGATGACGGGAACAGATTCCAGTTCCCGAAAAATCGTTAATACTGACTGTTTGGAAAACTACTGTTATTTTTTTCGTCTCATCATTTGTGTCGTTTGTTGTTTTTTCTGTTTGTGTCCGACATATTTGTGTTTTGTTTAGTCTCATCGTTGTTTCGTTGTATTTCTGTTTGTGTTTTTGTCTCGTCTCATCGTTGTGTCGCATGTCAACTTAACTATTTTTATATTTTTGTTATTTCTTTTATTTTCTATTTGTTCCTTGTTTTTATCTGACCAGATTCCAGTTTTGGAATTTCATGTTGTGTATGTATCCTGATGACTAAAGCATACTCTGCTTATTTATGTTTTCTTGTATTATTTTTAGCTTCATTTTGACAGTCATTTATTTCGCAATGGAGTATGTCCAAGTAAATAAATCCAGTCATGCACTCCAATTGCACAGTTCTTTCAAAGATCATATAGGTAAGCATACACAATTCCACAAGGAATTCAGTCAGTGAGTCAGAAGAAAATAAATGAACACAAACGAGCACCCAAGAACCAAAAAATAAACAAAGGAAAAATAAATAACTGAGCTAATTCCACAGAAGGAATTCATTTCCAAACAAAGTCCTTTTGTTTGTTTGCTGGTCTGTGCGTATTCTCTGGTATTCTGTGAGACACAATTTGCTGCAATGGCGTATGCCTAAAATATTTTTTTAGTTAGTAATGGGAAGGCTATGTTGTCTCTGTCAATTTTATGCTATATGAGTTAATTCGATAGGCATTATACTGTGCACTTCACACATGCATACAAAGGAAACATTCATATAAACAAAAATATCTATAGTTTAGGAAATACATGACGAAACCAAAAAGTTACAATCAGATACGACAATGTCACTCAGGAAAATAAGCTGAAAGAATAAACTTTGAGCTTGTTGTATTAATATTCTTATTGGCAGTCGGTTCTTGTTTGTTATCGTCTTCTTTTCATGCGTAAGGGAAATCCCACGATATTTTTAAAGTATGTATCTGTGATGGGAACATCGAAATTCTGGTCAAATCATGTTTGCGAATCCTATGTGGTACGCATAGCTAGGGCTGTGCGACATCGAAAGTTTGATATCGACATTCGACATGAACCATATGTCGATTAAAGTTCGACATGTCGATTTCGACACCGTGTCGACTTCGACACCATGTCGACTTCGACACCATGTCGATTTCGACACCATGTTGATTTCGACATCGTGGCAATTTCGACACAATTTTGATTATTTCTCCGCGTGTCGAACAAGTAAATATTGCCATACATTTTATTATATCTACTGCCCTACCATGTTTCGTAAATTGATATTAGTATTTCGGATAACGAACAAATCATTGAAGCTGGAATGCATGTGTTAAAAATTTTGCTCAGGAAAGCATTATATTCATATTCAGTTTACCAAGCCTATAAACTGCATGTTGATGTACGACACTGCGAGGTGCGACCATTGGCTTTGCTGACGTTAAATTGTATTATATGCGACAGGATGTTCAGCTTTAATCGTCGTGTTGCACCTATTGTGTTGTGGTAGTAGCCACGAGACAATAACACATAATCTGGCAACTGTAAAGGGGGGAGTGGATTAATAATTTGGCTTTAATATTAGAATAATTTTGTTTTCATTAAATGTTAACGATCCTATGTTTACATTCTTGTCTTCATATTGGCGGCTGGTGATAGTATTTTTTTGTAACTATGCCACCCCAATGTACTTAATACATAAGAAAAAGCAATAAACCATACATTGTAAAATAAATTCGTGTGCTGCATCACAGTCTTAATGCAAGTACTGGTAATTTTAAACTAGCCATACCCATGTGTTTTTACAGTGTATCGTGGTAAACGTACAGTAAATACAAGTAAAATAACAAAACCACAGTAGATGTATTTTTACACGCTGTTGTGTAAAATAACCCGTACTGTAGGGGTAAAAGAAAATTAGAATTATTTTGCTTTCGCAGTTGTGGCAAGAATGTTACCGATGAATAATTTTTATTTTCTAAATATCAGTTTAACAATTAGTTTCGAGCGCATAAAATAGTTTAGCCAATGCATTTTTATATTTCGACAATGTGTACATTTTCAACATTCATTTTAAACGACTGAAAATGTCCTAGTCTTAGTGGATTCCAACACATGACCTTCAGACTATCAGCTCAGCATTATAACCACAAGAACACAAGTATACGATACACATTTAAGCTCGTAACTTCAGCGGTAGAATTTCATCGATAGAATACATGAATTACTTATGTAATACGATATTTTAAACTAATTGGAAATATTTTGACATACTGTACACCAATTACCAAGTTTTATTCCACTCTACGCGTATATCTGCTGAATTATATTCTACAAGTAAGCATAATATAGTACGTCATTGTATGCGATGATCTAGTTTTCAAAACCAAGTCATACAGACAACCAAATGAAAAACAAGTTTATGCACATAAAATATTTGGAATAGGTTTCTATGAAATAAATGATACACAAACTTCATTAATGAAGTGGCAGTTGTGACTACTTGAAAATATTATTCAAGAATTCGGTTAGGACTACAACTAAATCACAAACCATTTTAAGTTTGAAGTTTAATCTGCATATTAATATTTGCATAGACAATTCACAATTGAAGAGATTTATAACGAATTATTAATTGTGTTCGAAATTCTTAAACAAAGGAACAAAATTTGCATTAAATATAATAGGAAATATTTGCACTGCCTATTAAATGACGCAGATGGATTGTTAAAAAAAGTATTGCATGCATAGCATAGTAAAATTTTGACATTTAAGTCCGATTCATATAAACACGAGGGCTGACAATGCACTTTTGTGTATAAATGCATATGTTTATGTGAAAGGGTTCATCCATATACCGTGGTTTACTAAAACCTACAGTACAAGAATAAGTGTAATTGTTTTTAATTTCACTCGGTATACATTTTTAAAAACTTTATGGACCAAACATGAAACTTCACTATTAATTTATATGTAAAAAACTAATTTTGTTTAAGTTATTAGTAAAAATTCATGACAGTCATTGTAAAATTGTACGTTGAAATATGTATTTTTGCAATGATAACGATGTGTTGATACAATGACAGTACAGTAATAAAACCAAAAATTACTAGTAATGTTACTTAATTTCTTTATACGTATATTTGGAAATGCAATTTAACGTAAAATTTCTGGTAAATATGTATGTACGTCTGTGTAGTTTAATCTCGAGTTTATAGTAATATTTGGATTTCTAAATTCGGCATTTGTCAACGTGACTACGTGTACAAATTTGTAAGATTATCAAACATTTGTACGTATAAATTTTCACTTTTTTTACAGCGTAGCATGTAACGCTTAGTTGTTATAAATAAGTTTACTTGTTAAAGTAAGCATTTAATTCCAAACTACTAAAAGTCGTTGCGTTTATCTATCGAAAGAGCATACACCTCAGAAACAGAAAACGTCTGAATGGTAGTTTCGTTATACCACATTTAATCCAAACATAATATTACCCTAAAATGGCAAAACACACTTTTTTCTATCTACATTTCTCTGTACAGATTAGCATGTTATTTATTACTACGAAAAACATTATTTTATTCCATGTATACATAAAATTAAGTGTCCCATGCACTCATTAACTCACTCATAAACACACACCCCTAACTACTAGACCTAATAACATGAAAATTTGTGGGCGGTTTCCCTTTATCTTGTAGGCAGCCATTAATAAGGGATTTTTCGAAATTAGATAAGTAAAATGGTGAAAAGGGGTGGAATCCGTTTTCAGCGAATCCCAGACATCTCAATCTGAAGAGCTACCGTTACTTTATTTACTTCAAAATATTGTAAAAAAAAATTTTATTGGCAGATTTTTCTTTTCTTTTTTTTTAATCGGAAATTAAGGGGTGAAAAACCATTAAATGTGCTTTAATCAATCTTGGATTCCTTTTAAACCACTTGAGATATCAAGGTGATTTTTACATCAAAGTTATGCTTGTATAAATACCACAAAACCATTTTCTGGCGTTTAAGAAATTCAAACTCAAAAGCTGTTTAAAAAATTAAAATATGTTTGCCATTAATCTTCCGTATCTACTAAACCTGGTCAGATATCGAGGTGGATTTCGCTTTAAAATAAAGCTTACTGAAATATCTAAATATTAATTCAAGAACTTTCGAAATTCGAATTTAAAAACCGTTTAAAAATAACTCTTGTTTCTCCTAAATGATCCGAGTCTCCTTAAGCAGTTTTGTTTTAAAATTAAACTTATGTAAATATCTAAAAATCAAAATCAGAATTTTTTGGGTGCGAAAGAAGGAAAATGTTACTGAGGTCTCAAAGAGTCAAGTCAATATGACCTAGGGCGAAATAATTCAACCACCACCTAGGAATATTAACATCGTATATTGTTAATTTCTTAAAGATTGTTAATTGGTAGTTCACTAAACTCTTGTCGTAATTTGTAGTTTTTAATTCGTGGTAAATGCTTCTTTTGCATAATTTTCATGGCTAATTATTGTTCCATTGGTGATGGTAATGATTGCATAATCGTTGTTATCCCTTGTATTTTATATGCATTTTGATTGAGAGTAAACAAATATTTAAAATTAACTATTTCATTTTTAACTAATATGAGTTCCATCCCAAACGAGCTCAGGAACTTGTATTTTGATTTCATGCAACAGTATGTTCCAGTGCTCGCTATCACATACGTACCACGTGTATAATTTTGTTTAGAGAAACTGTTTGTATCGAATACATTGCGTGTGTTAGTTACCGTGTACGGCGGTTCACTTATCTTTTGCAGAAAGCTCAGCGACGGTGTATCAGACGTCTCAAATATCATAAACATTTGACCGGATGTGATACAGTCCAGGGGCAATGTAATTTAATTTTCTACTGATAAAACAAAGATTATTATGAAAGAGTATCGCACTGGAATTACTTTTATCTGCGCACGTTTAGTGACATCTGACTAAAGTCAGCGCCGACACAAGACTCAAAATAGATCGAATAACTGTTGGGGGTGTCACACTTTCATTCCATTTTGTTTTCAAATATTGATTCAATTAGAGTTGCGGCAAAGATGTTTTGGTCCGATTTTGTTCATCTAGGTTACTATAAAATTTTATATTGCAACTAAAAAAAATTTTGAAAACATAAAAAAATTTTTTTTCTTGCCTGCTACACACCTGTATAAAAAGGAAAGCTGCCCAAACGAGGGAAAAATAAAATACATCTGAATAATGCTGAGTTCCGCTTTGGATGGGTTTTACTGCATTAAGGACTGTGTCTTATTTTCTTTTTTGTTTGAAATTTCCATAATGTATTTAATTTTAAAAAGTGTGCGAAGTAGGGTACGCACAAGTTAGACACAGCTTCCCACTATATCGTTTGGTTTACCGAAACACTAGAAATAATATAATTGCAGACAACGCCACGACTGTGATTATCATAATATGATACACAGTTACGTATTAGGTAATGTGTCCTGCTTATTTTTCTATTTTAAGAATAAAATGAAGTTGTCAATTTTAATAAAAAATAGTAGCGGGCAAAACCGTGACCGTGCAGTTAGTATGAACATCAAATATTAACATTACCCATAACCAGTCTATATTTTACTGCTATACCAAATTTATGAGGGTAAATTTCATTTGTACTTGCAAACCTATTTTAAGCGTATAGTGCGAACTGCTTGATTTAAACTTTACAAGCAGTCATAAATCTTATGCAATTTATTAATTTACTGTTACAGGTCTAAGAGAAGGCAAAAACAAAAATGCTGGTATTATAGTACAGTTATAAAATTTACTCAAACTGAAAGAAAGGGAGTCTCAAATTTTCACTTCCACTTCTCATTACATTTTATAAGCTAAAAATGAAACATTACGTGTGCACAGTTAGCAGCTTTAAAATTAGCAATTAGCTCGCAGGTTTTCGCTCCCTTTCGCTTGAAACACTAACAAAATTAACTATTTTAGCTTGCTTACAGCATGAATTTAAAAAAAATGTAGTTTCATGTTTATTCTTATAATATAAATAATCTGTCAATAAAGCTAAATAAAAAAAACTATTTTTAATAACATATTTTCAGTTCAGTTGAAATACCTAATAGATGGACCAGGTTCTTGTGAAATGGTGAAATCTGTGTCTTCGTTTCTACCATTACATGAAATTTAAAATAAACTAAGCTGATGTTTCGATTTCAGATGCGATTTTATGATGGCGGTATTCCTCTTAAGGCGGCCGCCTATCTCACGCTTCAAATGCATTGCAGTGTGTCCATAAACAGGATTATTCTACGAAGTATTCCACATGTGCCCATTGTACTAACATACGAAAAAACAACAAACATCAGACAAGGTCGGAACCTCATTATTAAGACACCATGCTTATTAAAAACACTGTTTCTAAGCCCTCCAACATGGGTAAAAACGCGCTTTTCAGACGTCCGTATTTCAAAATGTACTAACCGCATGTGTGTGAAACTCAAATTGCGACCTGCACTGAACATAGTTGCTCGGAATGGCGTCACGGCATTTGATGCATGCTTCAAGGTCAACCTTACAGCTCCGTAGTTTTTCAGCTTCTAATACGTGGGTGGTGGGTGCCCTTAATGCGGTTGACATCGTGTCCACACTATATACACTTGGCCATTTGATCTTTTAAATATTATGATAAAGTTCTAATACGGACTCCCGCCGGTAGTGGTAGACTCGTGTATGGTCTCACAATCATTTACATCAACGCAAACAACGTTCGTCTCATGACTTTCGTCCGTCATGACGATATGAACGTCACGGAAAATAGTTGTATCTTTGAATAAAAATTGTGGTATAAGTTTGTGGTACAAAGCTGAATTAAATCGAACATAGCTCATTACACGCGACACGATGCGAGGACAAAAATGAAACTGAAGCAAGAGACCGCAAACACGTGGACTGGACTGGACCCGCCTTACTTCGATTAGGAAAAATGTGTGGGATACCTTCTTGGCGTCAGTTCCCAGGCCCCAGCCCACGCGTGTGCTGAAAGCGAACAGAGGTAAATAAAGAAATGTGAAGACGTAGCGAGCCCTATCCTGTCACACGCATATGCACAGAAAGCCAATACCCCACGACATATACGTCGGCCTCGGCACGTGCGTCGACCTCGATACATGTCGACCTTCGACACATGTCGACCCTCGACACATATGTCGACCCTCGACACATATGTCGACCCTCGACACATATGTCGACCCTCGACACATTCCCAAAAAAAATACCACTGTTCATTACCGCACAGAAGCACCGACTGACTTACTTAAAATAAAGCTGCAGTCAATTACGAAGTATAGTTGTGATTTAATGCGTTATTGAAACATTATTTTGAAAAATTACACATGAAATTGGTTTTAAAATATTTCCTTGTAATTATGTTACTAACGCTGGTGAAAGTGTAATTTATTTACATGTTAATAAGTCGATGCACACGTACCGACCACTAGAAGAGTTTTGTAGGAAGAAAACAAGAGAGGATTTCAGAAGTACCTATGTACAGCCAGTGCCATTAACGTAATCCTACAAGTAATGGTACTTGAATGAGCACAGCAAGGTGACGCGACTTACGTCGAGGCGCTTACTCTATGAAGCCGGCTTCGGCTGTTTCCTTAACCTTGATTCGGGTATGCCCGCACTAACTGCTTCACCTTGCCCCCCGGCAGGGCCATGATGCCCGGCTCTTTCCCCGCCTCCACCATCCTAGGGTCACATCGTAGCTGTCCAAGTCTTGCCTCGTCTCCTTTTCGTATACGTGCTCAGTGCTCACATAACATAAAAGTATTTAAATTTCTTTAATACTTTAAGTGGAATCAACTTCATCCGAAAGGTTTTCTAAATAATGTCTGATTTTAACACTGCTATGTTTCTTGTTTTCAGCCATTTGTTGCTTCTACCGTAATACATTTACTATCGCATCTTGTTTATTCGAAAAGGGAATATTTTCTATGGGCAAATTCATTTTTGAAGCACTACCATCTTTTTCCAGATTTTCGTGCAGGCCTACGTTTCTTCTAATCGCATAAACGTGTTTGCACATATAACATTTAATTGCAGAATTGATGCAGTTAGGCAGTTGGGAATAAAGTGAGCACTTAAAAAACTCCTGCTACAGATCTATTTTCAGACAATTCGTATATTTCCGCGCGTAACGGCTAACGACGGGAAATATCTAACCTCTCTGCACACGTCACTTGATGTTTGCGCGTGTAAGATAAATTGTGCAGCCGGTAGGAACCTATATATTTTGATAAAAAAAGTTTATAAATTATATCAAATTCAGTTATGTACATTTTGGTTGACTTTGTTTCAGTATTGTTGTATTTAAATAAGAACTACATTGCATAACTTCGCTGCCAACCATACAAACAGAAATTCAACTATAGTTAACGTTAAATTATACACATTAACAACTAGTGATATTTTTCAAAGGTTAAATATTTAGTGCTTACTTTATACCGAATGACCTATACTTACAGAAACATGAACACAAAATGTACACTCATTGGAATGCAGGTCGCATACACAATGCAAGTGTTCGGTCTGCCTTATAAAGTCAACCTCATTACTATTTGTGTCGACTGACCATGCCAAATACTTCCCTGGAACACAATTTCTTCTTATGTCGGTGACGAATGTCAAGAATTTTGCTTATTAGCCTGTCGTAAAGTTTGTCTCTCACAAAGTACATTGAAGCAAAATAATGGCGTCCGACCATCTTCAATTATCAATATTTTCCTCGCTGCAAAGTTTTCTACAGAAGTATAGGCATTTTTCGTCACGACGTTCTCTACTACATCTTTTAACTTGATTTATTATTCCAGCAAATGTCGGATAGTATGGCAGTAATTTACTACGTAAATATATTTAAAAAAAAAGAGTTTTAGGATATTATTTAGAGCATAAAATGTCAGTGTATCGATACGTCATCTGTAAAGTTTAGAGCGGAGAAAATAATGAAATAAAAGACGGTCGCGCTCAATAAGGCTGTTCATCATTATGTTTTAAATTATATATGCATGAAGGAATATGTTATTTAATTTGCAGACTTTATTACTTGATTTTTCGCTACTGTAAACATATATTATCATTCATAGTTTTTGCACAGGGGCGTTTCGCAGTCAATATTTTCTTGTTACAGATTTTTGTATATAAACTAATCAAACCAACATTACTTCACGAAATAATTCCCACTGAAATCAATGTCATTGGCTAGGTCAACACATATAAATTACACGAGTTATTATTTTGTTTTTGTATAACTTTGCTTGATTAGAAAATAAATATAAAAATTTCAGTAACTATTTAAAACACAAAAAATTACTAACGTGTGTGGTTTTATATGCGTGTTGACCTAGCCTGTTATTTAGAATAATTTGTTCATTAAGTTGAGTTTGATGGATTTTTAAATAAAACCTTAAATCTAAATGTTGACTATGAAATGCAACAAAACAAAAACTATAAAAGCTAAAACATTTTCAAGGTAGCAATACTTAGTCAGTAAATTCGCAAAGAAAATCAATATTTTCGAGTAAAATTATAAAATTGAAATAAATCAATAAATAAAATAATGTTGGTGAACCGGTCTCTTATTGTATAAAATGCAAGGTCCCCGTTTAGAATTACCATGTATGTGTTTTAAGTGCATGTTCGTGTTCAGTTCAGCATGTAGACGGAGCGATAAGCTAAGCATTTTATGAAACCAATGCATTCACTTTCAAATCCTCACAAAACTATCTGGTATCTGTATCACTTTTCAGGAAGTATTTAAATCTCTTTCCTCTAAAGTTTGCAGCAGTTTATGAGAACCCTTACTTATGATAATCTAAGGCAAATAGTGCAGTAAATTCAAAGCTCATAACGTTTTAGAACCGTGGGTACTTTTTAAAATATTGAAGATTTATTGTAGCTCTTAACCATTTCTTTGTAAGCTTTAAAATGTGTTCTTTTTTAATATTTATGAAGTCTATTCTACTAAACAAATTTAAGAGTTCTATGTCAATAGAATATCTACCTGTCTCCGATAGTCTGTCAAACGGATCCTTCATTACAATCTGGCGAGCAATAATTTTCTTCTCGGTCAGTAATAATTTCACATTTCCAAAGTCTGCAGTGCCCCTGTGGTTTAAATACCATCTTAATTTTAGCGGCACTGTGACAGTTTATTTAGTCGCTACCTCTTATTTTAGAATTCCGTTGATGTTTCCTCCTTTTGAGTAGGGGGCGAAGGAAAATAATTTGAAAATTACGAGGGGGTATAGGAGTATTTTTGGATTTAAATGAGGGGAAACTCACAAATAAAATGATATCTGTGAACTGTCCTTCAAGTAAAATTTGGTTTTCAAGATGGTGAATGGTGCTATTTGAGCTTTTTACATAGTTAAAAATGCTGAATACAGATTTAGTGTTTGAATAGTGATATTTAGTTAAGGGGGAAAATTACACATATCGTGCCCTTAGGCAGTTAACGAGGGAGGAACCAGTTTACCATGTTGGTACGTACCTGAATGTTTCCCTTGGCGTCAATTGCAGTTGCGAGTGAATGCCATTCTAGAGATACATTCTTATTTGAACGATAACTCGCCTATCTGCTCTTTCTCAGTTTTCAGACTCCAGTAGTAAAACTCTTCCTCACTAAGACCTAGGCTACATTTGTAATAACACAACAACAGCATACAAACAGCACAGCCACACACAAACACCACAGCCACACACAAACACCACAGCTGCACACAAACACCACAGCCGCACACAAACGGCACAGCCACACACAAACACAACAGTCGCACACAAATAGCCCAGAATACCATGCTTCCCTCGAGCACTACAGACGCCTAAAATAATGTTTGACAGACTATTTACTGTATTGAATAGCTTTATTATCCACTTTCTAACAGGACTAGTAAAATTTTTCTATCAAGGGTCAACCAATGTTATATTAATAGGAACAACAATAACTATTCTAGTTATAATTCAATGTTGACGAGATGTAGTACGAGAGGGGACATATCATGGATTACGTACAAAAGTAGTAATTAAGGATTACGTTGAGTTATAATCCTATTTATTTTCTCAGAAGTTTTCTTTTTATTTCATTCTGTTGAGCTTTTTTTCACAATAGATTATCACCAGCAGTTCAAATTGGGTCAATTTGACCACCTATTGGTGTTATCCCATTCAATCCAATACAAATTCCCTTATTAAATACAACCAAGCTGTAATGCACTACGTGCGTGAACGATACTTCTACACAACTTAAAAAAACTAAATATCCCACCTGCATGGCACTCAGAAAAGTTACCAAAATTCATTAACTCGTTGTGGGCCGATCGTTTGCTAGCGGCTGCTATCAGTTAACATATGTTCAACTTCCGCTCATCTGTGCTTTTTGTGTGCTGTTGCCAATGTATCTCGGCCAGCCTTGAGGTATTTTAGGGTTTACCTTTGTATCACTATAATGCGTTGTAATACATAAGTAGTATATTTTGGTATGTTTTGACACAAGGGGATGGGGGATCCGATCATCGGGTCCACTGATGATGTCACCGCTGCCATCTTGGATGATGTCATAGGTCGCCATATTGGATGACATCACCACCGCTATAATGGATGACATCACTTTCAAAATTTTCAACAGTTCAAATATTTAAAATTCAATAAATTTTATGCTTGCCATCTTGTTTCCGATATCCATCTTGTCCGCGATACCTGTCGTCAAGAGTTTAACTTAAATGTAGGCAATTGTCTTGAACAGATTTCCTCTGAGACTTCCGAAAATTTTTCTAAATTGCATTCCTACCAAGCTGCACTGATACCTCATAATGAAAAAACATATTTCTAGTTAAATAAGTTAAGTAATTAACTATACCGTACCTAAACGAGGTTCTCTAACACATCCCAATGCTAATAACTTAAACCTAGCTATTCCCGAACAATTCTCAGTAAATTCTATCAAATAAAATATGCGCAGTTTTTCCGAGCATTTCAAAATTTTTTACATTTGGCATTCCAACCTAAAACCACTTTCACCTAATAAAAAAGCATAATTTTAGTAAATATAAGTTAAGTAAATAACTGTAACACACATAGGCGAGCTCCCCCACCACATCCCCTAGATCTTCCCGAACAGTTTTCAATAAATCCAATAACATAATGTATGTGGGTTTTCTCCTAGTTTTCCGAAAATTTTTCTAATTCGCTTTCCTACCATCTCCCACTCACACTTCATAAAGATTTTTTTTCGACTAAATTAAAAAATAACCAACACTATATACCTAGACGGGGCTTCCTTAGTACCCCCACCATATTTTACACTCAAGTCATTGGCAGACACTTCTCCCTCCTCTCATCATCGCCAACATTTTTTGGCCTTCCCCTTTCTTCCCAAGTCACCACACACATTTTAATTATGTGCTCTTCACCTGACACTCCTCCCCTCCACACCATGATGTCATCCTGTACCACTTCCCCCTCCTCGCCAATTCAGCACATACATATGTCGCAGTATGGTGCAATACTAACCTTTTTACTTCCCCTCACTCACCCCATCACACGAGTCGTCACATTCCTGAGGCATGACATCATATTGGTGTTGTAGCATGATGCAACTCTGTAAAAGACTTTCAACATCTTTCTCGCGAGCACATTTCCCCCACACTACTCCTCGCTTCTCCCCTTCTAGCTGTTTCAGGAATTACATGTTACACAGTACGGTGCAATACTAACCTTTGGACTCTCCCATCCCTCAATGTTCCCCCGAGTAAGCACATTCCTAAGGCATGATTCCAGAATGTGCAGCAGCCTGGTCACATGTCCAGCATCCAGCTGGCGAAGACTTCTAACATGAAGAGAATGAAAATATATAACTTTACAAATTTATATCTCTCTATTGTGCAAATATATGCTCGAAATTGAAAAGCATGTACACTGATGTATTTGTTTTTTAAATTTCTAATAAATTATCACATAAGTCAGTTTATATATTTTAATCTACTTATATATTCACATAAAGGCATTGCAGCAAGAGGATCTCTAGGTACAAGAAAGAAAACAAATGTTGTGCAGTATAAAACCATGTATTTATTTACCAAAAAATTAAATTCACTCAAGTAAAACCCCTATTTCAAAATGTATTTTTCCTTAACCCATGAATCATCACGTCTCGTGTGTCCAAGACACAGCACAAGAACACGATTGTTTTTACATTTCATTATCTTCTCCACCAAATACACATTATGAAACTTCGTAGGCTGTATTTTCTTTGTATAGAACCCACAAATGATAGGTTCACCATGCAGATCTTCTAAATAATACATATAGGATACGAATGTCTTATGCGCACTATCCTGTATAGTTCTTCAGACCACTTGTGACTATAGGCCTCGTGAAAAACACAGCGTTGTTTGGAGATTCGTACAAGTTCACCAATATTTGCTTTAGGTCTACGGGGATCCTGCAGTTTTTTGTTAGAGTACACAGTACGAAACAAGGTATCGTCCTTAACATCTTCAGGTTTCATATGCGTAGTTGAGTGAACCATAGCATTATATTCACAAACAGGTCTCGGCAGTAATGCAAGCCACTTATAGTTTCCATTGCCAGTGAAATGTGTCCAAAGTTTAGTTTTAAGAGTTCTATGGAAATGTTCAACGATGCTAGCCTTAAGTTCCGAGTAAGTCAAATTGTGATTTATACCATACTTTTCCATAGGTTTTCGAAAAGTAGCATTAAATTATTCGCGGCCATCATCTGTATGAAGATTTCTATTTATCCGTCCACAAGCGAAAATGGTGTCCATAGCTTTTGAAACTTCTCCAGCCATCTTGTTCTTGAGAGGTATGGCTCAAACATACTTTGAAAATGTATAGATTACTGTTAGAATATAACGATACTTTTTGTTTACACGAGCAAAGTCATGCATTTCTATAAGGTCAGACTGAAAATTATCGTCCAGTCCTTTCATCACATACTTTCTCCTAGGATAGTTTTTTCTAGCGGTGTTTTGATGTTCGTTGGAAACACTATATTTCACCATTTTTTAATGTAACCAGCCTCTGTCAGTTCCTCAAGTATGGAAATTATTTCATTAGTGTGTTACCTGCTGCCTGCGAAGCCAGGAGAATTCTCAGCTCATGAACCAATTCATTCGGATCGTCCCAGAAAACATAGTCGATTTTTTTTCTGGTTATAAGTTTTTGTGTTAGGCCTGTGCCGACGGACGTGCTTAACCCAGGAAAAAGCTTCGCTATAATGACAAATTTTACATGTCATGTATCTTTTAATGTTCTTGTTGCAGGATTTTCGTTGGCATAGTGAGCATTACTGTACCGCAACAAAAGTCGATTCCTATGCAGATCTGATTCAGTAAAATGCTCTGGTATTTTCCGAAATAAAAGTTAAAAAATACCATATGTTATTTTTTTAACAATGCATTTACCGGCTTGCAGTGTATCTCCAGTCAAAAACTTAACTTCTTTACTACCAAGAAACCATTTACCATCACCACCGCTCTGCAGACTGTATGTGGGGTCACTGTTTCGCTCAGAAAACGAATTAATACAGTGGTTAAGAAGCGAGCCAGCCTCAGACCCTTCCTCGCTCACACGTTTTTGGTCTCGCATATGCAAAAGTTCAATCAAGTGCCTGTCATCTTCGTCCGTGTCAGTATCTCTACTCTGTTTATCTCTTTTCCATTTTTTATTCTTTGATTGGTCCTCGTCCTTGATTTCCTGTTTGAAGTCAACTCTAGGTGTTGTATCCTTGTGATGATGCA